>BDDA01000094.1:53369-64604 GCA_001662385.1 Chlamydomonas asymmetrica
TCTGCAAACGCCCAGCTTGCAACTGGTCCAAAGCCTGCACGTGGCATTGTCTCCCGTTGCTTCTTGGGGGCCTTGCTGCTGCCACTGCCCTGCTGCTGCTGTGAACGACTGGAACGTCGTACCAAGTAGTTGATCCCGTTCATGATGTCCTCAACTTGCTTGAGGACCGGACTCTCGACCTGTGGAGTTGCATGCATGCAACGCTCCATCAACAAGCGCGCGTGCATCGTTCACGCACGGACCAACACACGAATTAACAGTAAGGGTGACGAAGCCGTCAGTCACGCAGTGCAAGGGCGGTGTCCAAGCATGTATGCGCCCTCTTCATTATTCAGGATGTTGAGATAACCTGTTAATTGAAATAACACAAGTAAGGATAAGCAGTCAGCCCTGCTAGCCCTGCTCATCCCTTAATCACTTGCCCTGGGTAATAACCTCTGGAGTGGGTAACTTGGCAATTGATCACGTTACGCATTTGAGGTACACTCCCCCTGAACTTACAGGAATGCAGGCGACGAGTGCGAATCCGGGCCCATCACCTCCCTTCACGTTTTTAAGCGGTCTCTCATACTGTTGCCGGCGTTCATCCAAGTCCCCCGTGCGGCCGTACGTCAAGTAGCCGAGCTCACGAGCGTCCAGGAAATAAACGCATGACGTGAGCTTAGTGGGTTTGGGTTTGTCGGTTCTTCTGGTGGAGGCTGCCGGTACCTGCAGGTAAGGGAAGGGCCATGCACAACAAGCAGTACGTACTGCCAGAGGGTCGTCAGCATGATGTACGTGAGGGGGCTGCAGGTGATGTCCAACTGCAACATCGGATCGGTGGCTACCATTTACCAGATTGAAATGCTCTCGTGTAGTGCATGAGTGGCCCCATAAGCACCCAGGCTCAAGAACAGCAGTCTGTGCATGCAGTATGACAACTGTGCGCAACTCGTTTGATGTGTAAGGTTGCGGTTCCGCAATGGTTCCGCACATTTGGACTGGCCGCAACCTTACACATGGCAAATAGGCAAGTAAGGTTGCAAACTCCAAGCTTGTCTTCAAATTTCTGCAGTTTCAAGGCTGTTGCGAGCCCTGCTCTCACTGGTGTTTTGGATTACAAATTAACTCGTTACGTAGACTGTTTTGGTGGTTGTACCGCACCTGCAAGGTTGCGGTTGCCATTGGACTGGCCGTGCACTGCATACCAGGACCAGTTGTGTAAATAGATGTGATTTAATACCATAAATATTTGCCAGAATCATATACGTGGCCGTGCTGCCGTTGCAGAGCGCGCTAAACATCTAGCGATTGCAGCGAAACAGTCGCCAGCGCAGGCGACATGACAGGTGGTAGAAAGTGACAAAACCGGACTTTTGGAACAAAGTTTGCAGGAAAAATGCCATACTGATTTGATTATCTTCGTTGGTTGCTGGTTGGCACTCAATCGCCCAGCCAGCATGCAGGCGCACGCTATGCATGCATGGTTGCTGGTAGCGACCAATATCATCGGCAGCAGCTGCGTGCGTACAATTGGCGTGCAATTGGCCAGTCCGGTCAGCCGGTAACTCGACACATAAGTTATGACTGCAAATGCACTCCCTACAACACTAACCTTAGGCCCATTCTTATCCTGCCGCCCCGCCGCCATTAATGCTGTGCTGCTGCGGGTGTTGCCACTCCACGTCAGCTGCGTCCTTGGGTGGCACAGCCTTCCAGCATTTATGCCAGCTGTAGGCGGACCTGCAGATGCACGATGCGCAAGCATCGTTGACCCCCTGCCCTTGCTTGCAGCAGCTCCTGATGTGATGAACTGACGGTGGCAGGGTGTTGGACGGGCCAGCGGGCGCAGTCGCGTGGCAGGCAAGGCACGGGCTGGCAGGATGGGCGTTAGGCAGCAGTTATGTGGACTCGTGTCTTTGCCAAATGGTCGTTTACGTTTAAGTTTACATTGCTTTTGGATTTGCGTTCCATTCGCCTTCCGTGGATGTTTTTGTGAGACACCTCCACAAATCACATCCATGTGCAAGCTGTTGGGCACGAGCCACGCTCATCGGTGCTATTGCTGACACCAACAATGCATTCGGGCCAGGATGGAATGTGTGTGTGCAGCCTAGCTGCTGGCTGGCGGCTCCTTCATTCTGCCGCGTGGCAGTTGGTGGTATTGGTGCACGTGGTAGCTGACGCGTCAACAACATGCTGTGGGCTGCATTGTGCACTAAGTGCACTAACATACCCCTGCTGTAATACCAGCTGAAGTGCCCTCCAGGAAAGGGTACGTGCAGCCCAAGCAGCACACCTCTGTGCACCATGTTGTGCGTAAACAATTGCAGCCAAACAGCAGGACAGCAGAACACACTGCGGGAGTGCACACGAATGACAAGTTGTTTACCACTGCCCTCTCGCGCAATGCACACAGGCTTCCCAAAGGCTGCGTCGGCTGCATAATGTCAATACGTAGCCGTGTGCTCATCATCTTCGAACAACCCACTCAGGCTGAATGCGGAAACAGGCTGTTTAATGAAGCAATCAAGCAAGTAGCGTCAGTTCGTACAACAGCCGCCCTATCGTGCAGTACACACCATTGTTGTATACGCAGGATGTGACTGAGAGCATACGCCGTTGGGAATGCGTCGCACGCATGTATGGAGCGAGCCCTGCTCAGCGCCCCATGCCACCAGCACCATGCACGCAGATCCTTGCTCATCACATCACTCCAGGCTGCCATGGATGGTGTGCCGTCCTTGAAACAATTGTTGACGGAGCGTGCCTTTCAGGTCATGCCTCCCAGGGCTGCTCCCAGGGTGTACCTCTGGTTGGTGATTGAAGCGGCTTCAGCACAGGCCCAGCACGCTTTCAGACCGCAGCCTGAAACATGTCGGCAGATTGCATTTGCAGCGTCAATAGTTTGGCCTACATACACGCCACTCGCATGAATGGCCTGATTGGCCAAGTGATGTGAAGTCAACCAATCATGTATGCCACTCCGCATCTGTCATGGCTCATGGGCAGCATGTGAATCAGCAGGTTAACATCTATCGGTCAGCAGACCAGGAGATCCAATCCACATGCACCAACCTCTTGTCAACCGCCTCCGCCTCAGCCAGAAGGGCCTTGTGGTACGACAGCTGCAGGCGGTGAGCTGGTGACAGATACAGGGAGCGGCCCTGGGGTGCAGCAGATGTACTGCCGTGTGCCAGGGCGGGCATCAACGACGTCGTGGGCGGTGGTGAAGACACGCGTGCCAAGCGGCCTGCCGCAGTCTGTGGCTGCAAGCATGTGTGCCCACAGGCAAGCCAAACGCAGCAGTCAACTACTTCAGTCCTTGACTGTAGCTGTAGCTGACAGAGCAAGGTCACCACACGCTGACAGTCCAAGTCAGAGCACCGCCTGTCACACACACACCACATACAGCAGCCTGAGATCCTTTGTTGCAGCATGCGGCTTCATTGCAGTCACGAACATTCAGTCACGTTAACCAGTGCAACATATGCGAGGCAGGACTGCCAGGCATGCTGAAAACTCCTTCAGTCTTTTGATCACATGCAGACAATTGGTTTGCTCGCGTGGTTCAGCGCTAACTCACCTGGACATTGGTAGCGCTGCCCCCGTTGCGGGCTGCCGCTGCACCTCGCCCTGATAAGCCTACTACTGATGAGCCTACTGCAGCTACTGGCGCCTCAGGGGCCACCCACGCGCTGACACGCTCCGAGCCGCGGTCACCGCCTATCGCCTGCAGCTGCTGCTGCTCAGTGCCCTGCAATGAAATCGGCCCGTGCGGCGGTTCGGCCGATGCAGACGACGCAGGCAGGGCGCCGTCCACCTGTCAGCAGCGGGCGCTGCCGGCACCAACACCATCGAGGCGGACGCATCGGATGGCCTTTGCGTGGACAAATGCGGCGCAAACGAGGCGGAAGGCACCTTGGCAAGCAAGATGACGTGACGGGATGATGCGTGCCCAGCAGCGCTTGGAGCTCTGATGGCAGCTCGCCTGCGCCCCTGCTGCCGCCGTTGCGGTCCTGGTGACCTTCACCGCTGCCAGCCGCCGCTGTAGCTGCAGGGGGCACAGCGCCACCGACAACAACGCCGGCAGCAGGCGCTGCCGGGCCAGAGGGCTCTGCTGCCGCCGTCATGGCTCTTGCGGATGCCGCGGTCGTGCCGGGCGCAGCGTCATACGAGACCGCCCGCCTGCGCTTACGCACGGCGCCGTGCTGGTTGAAATTGCCGGGGTGCCGCGGGCGGAGATCTGGCAGCGTCGCTGCAGGTCTGCCAGGGCTGCCAGCTGATGCAGACAAGAGGGCCATCTGCAGGCTACGGCCCTTGCCCGCCCGCCCCGGCTGGGCATGGCGCCGCTGCGGCGGCAGGAGCTTGTCCTGCTGCTGCTGCTGCTGCTGCTGCTGGTGGTGTGCGCCGCTGTTGTCCAGGTCTGCGGCGTCAGACAGTGACAGCACCGCCCAGGGCCACTGCAGCTATGCTGCAAATGCCTGCAAGCAACCCATGCATACGTGTCCGGCGTTCGGACTCCGAACAGTGACTAATGAGGGGAGTGCCACATGCCAGCAGTACCAGTACGTCCCGAGATAAAAATGATGTGCGTGCAGAGTTCTCAACCAGCACTCCTTCAAGGTCTTTACTTCATCCCTCATGCACATGGCGGCCGATGCCAGCACTGCGCTCCGTGCAGCATTACAGACCTTCCGCTGAGACAACAGAGTTCACGTTCAGCACACCAATCGCACCACCATCCCTGCAACATGATGACATGCAACAGGGTCCCACACTCCCATGCCAAGTGGATGGGGTTGCCTCTGTATGATTAGCGGTAAGTGGATGGGGTTGCCTCTGTATGATTTGACACCGCTAATCCGGGGTTCTAGCTACTGTGGAGCTGCTGGGTTGGTGTGTGTGCGCCTTTGAAGCGTGGTGTGCAGCCAAGCCCTGATGCTCATGGCTAGCGTGCTGCTATAGGTTGCTTGATGCACTCAAAACAGGTTGCAATCATCGGCTGGGACGGCGATGATCAGTGCTATTGGCGATGACTCAAGTCATCAGGAGTAGTTGGGAGGTTCATTTACACATGGGAAGTAATCCCAGTCAAGGCACCCGTGCATGGCACCGTATGTACAGGGAACGTATGTGCTGTTGATGAGCGCGTTAGGGACGTGAGCGCCTCCACATGGCAGTGATAGCAGTGATGTACGCAGCAGGTGTGTATCTTCACGCAGCAAACACACATAACAACAGAATAACCAGCACTCAGCGGTACGTCAGCGATAGCACAAGGTATTTGGAGATAGGAAAGACACTGCGGAAACGCAGGGAGATCGTTCCAGCATGCATCGGGGGCAAAGTGAGTCTCAACACGCACAAGCGTGACGCAGCACGCAAAATCATCAGCAGGGTCATCGCCAGGGCCACGCACACAGCTGCTTCCAGGGCAAACACTTGGGCCCGAAATACAAAGGGTTGTTAAGAGCAGCTCTTAGGCTGCTAGCACACCGTCATGGCTTGTGTGTGGGATTTTGGTTCGTCATTACAAATCGGTGGCAGCACAACGTGGGTAGGTGGGCAGGTGCGTATCAGGTTGTTGGCACAGATGCGGATTGCACACATGCAGTCGACGATTCCCACACACACAGCACCCAGTAATCCTCAGCAATCCTGAGGAAGTATTAGTAAGGCGGTAGTAAGGATGAGTAAAATAGCTTCACAGGCAGGGTGCACAGCACACACCTTGCACGGTGAAGGGAGAGGCCGCATGGGATGTGGCATTCGACCATGTATGGGACCGCAGGCAAGGCAGGAGAGGATCATGCAGCATTAGCTCCGGTAGAAACAGGCTGACGCTCTATGACCCGCTTAGAAGCAATGATATGGATACTGTACGGCATGAAAGCGGGTGGATGACAGAAGCGCATCCCCTGCAGCATGGGGCCATGCCCAGGTGTGTACTAGGCAGTGCCCGAGACCACAAACAAAAAAGCGAGGGACAGGTGCACTGGGAAGCCCTGGACTTGTGGTATGGCAATCGTATCAACATAAATACGCAGTACGTGGTAATCCTGGGCACGCATGTAGCCGAGCAGACAGCGCCACACTCGGGCTAATCGGGCCCTCCCCCCTTATCCCAGGATGCATGCATCCCCAGAAACTGCGGGCCGGGTTCATGGTGATAGTGATGATGGACGTGTGCATGCACGGCATGCAGCTCATCAGCCAGCAGGTACGGCTCAACACGCTGTGACACACATACGGTCCGTCCCGCACTCGCAAAGGCAAATGCGCGACTGAGTCAGTGCCGTCGTCATTCTCATTGTCAGCCCCGCTCGTAAACGGTTGTCTCATGACATACTCAGCTGCCACATGCATGAGCCTCCGCAGTGGGCACACACGGTATGGTAGGCCTATACACGCAAAGACACTGGGAATTGCGGTGCTGGCCTGGCGCGGTCTGGATCAAGGCGAAGATGCGATGGCAAATGCATGCGTTAGGATTGGATGGTGCCTGCAAGGCTGTCTGGACGGCATAATTGGTCGTCTACAAATGCGACACCTATGGCTTCCCCAACTTGAACATGCCGCTGCACAATCTCTTCAGAAACTTGTATGGGTTGTTGCGGGACGACACTGGTGTGAACCTTTCATTTCCCTTTTTGATGATAATGCTGCGGCCTTGCATTGCCTCCTCCGGCATCTGCAGGTGAAACAGCAAGTAACGGCACGCTTTGCGCGCTTGGGCGGTTGGGTGTATCGCAGGGTGTATTGGAATGGGGTGGAATGGCCTGCTGCGCTGAAAACAGGTGCAGGGCCCAGCTACCAGGCCTCAAACCCAGCCCATCCATGGGCATGCGGCATGCACCTGAAGGTTATACACACATGCATAGAAGGCGACAACATACGCCACAGGCGCCGCTTATCCGACTTCAACCGCAACGGTGATGATGCATTTGTCAGTGGTTACTGCGCAGTGTGACAAGGACTAGCATCACCGCAAGTGTGGTAGTTTTGTATGCACCTCTTGTGTTGTATGAAACGTTGAGATATAACCCATACATTTTGACATATCACAAGGATCAGCCCTCAGTCCAGCACGCAGTGCCTGCTCACTGAATTGCTCACTGACCTGCTAGCTCATTGTTACGACAGCCCTCACTTGGCTGTCGGACAATCGGTAATCCGGCAGACAGTTGAACATCATCAGGGACAGTATCGCTGAACTCACAGGAATGAAGGCCACGAGCGTGGGTTTGGGTGCATCGCCTCCGTGCTCCAAGTTTATTTCCAGCGACTTCAGCGCTGACCGGCGCAGCCTGTCCAAGTCCCGAGTCGTCTGGCCCCACTTAAATAAGCCGAGCGTGGGACAGTAGAGAATGTAAGCGCCTGAATTGGCGCCTGGCTTGGTGTTTCCTGGGTTCGAGGCTTTCGGTAGCTGCGGGTAAGTGAAGGGCCATACATAAACATGCAAGTCACAGAGTCGTCACCTATATCTCGCCCTATGCCATTGAGCGCCAGGCAAGGCTGGAAATATTGAGATTATTAGCAAAACAGCAGACCTGCTCTCACTGGTCACTGTGCTTGGGGTTTGGTGGAGCACTGGTCATGTGCACATGCGGCAAGGACAGACCACTCGTCATATCACTAAAACCTGCCAGAATAACTACACAAGCCTTTGCAGAACACTTGAGACACCTAGCGAACGCAGGGCAACGGCCGCCAGCGCTGGCGACGTGACAGGTGGTTGAAAGTGGCAACTGTGCGTAACTGCCGGAACAGCACTTGTGAAGTACTTGTGCAGAACTGTGCATACTGATATGTTTTTCTTCGTTATTGCAGGTCGGCACTCGAAGGCCCGACCAGCAGACGCACGCAATGCACGCATGCTTGCAGCAAGTGGCCGCAACTACGTTAAGTTGGCTACAAGCTGACCAGTTCGCTCCGCGCAGGCAAATCGGCACATAGAACTAAACACTTGAGATGCGTAACCCATAAAACTAACCTCAGGCCGGTTGTCATCCTGCTGTTCGTTCATAGTAGCCCGGACGCGGACGGGAGCGCGTGCCCTATTGCCAACAACGCTGCTGCCGCGGGTGTTTGCACTCCACGTCAGCTGCGTCCTCGGTGGACGCCTTCCAGCATGCATGCCAGCTGTACGCCCTGCAGCTGACGCATGTCGCAGCATTGTTGACATCTTGCGCTGATATGATGGCCTGACAGGGCAGGTGTTGGAAACCGGCAGGCAGTCGTGCGGCGCCACGGCCAGCTTATGTGTGGTAGGGCTGACAGGGAGGTCTTTAGGCAGCAGTTATGTGGATTGCATGCCTTGGCAAGACCCCTTTAAGTAGTATTTTTGCTGTTCCATTCGCCTTCCGTGGCTGTTTTCAAGACACCCTTGCAACCACATCCACACGCAAGCTGTTGTGCATGAGCCACGCCCATCGGTGCTATCACACCGCTATGGCTCACACCAACGATGCATTCAGGCCAATAGTGCGCTTGGATGTACGTGTGCCCAGCGTAGCTGCTGGCTGGCGGCTCCTTCACCATTCTGCTGCGTGGCAGTTGGTGGTATTGATGGGCGTTGTAGGTGATTTGTCAACAACGTGCTGGGCCGCACTGTGCACTCACCATCCCCCTGCTGTAATACCAGCTGAAGTGCCCTCCAGGAAAGGGTACGGTGTGGCCCGAGCAGCGCACCTCTGTGCACCATGTAGTGCATAATTTGCATAAACAGTTGCGGCCAAAAAGCACGAAAAACAGCCACAGCAGAACACACTGCGGGAATGCACATGAATGACAAGTTGTTTACCACTGCCCTCTCGCACGTGCACACAGGCAGTTGACAGGAACAGGCTCTTTATGTACGGAAGCAATCAAGTAGCTAGCGTCAGTTCACACAGCAACCGCTCTACCATGAGTACGCACAGCCTGGCACATTGCGCAGTGTGTGACTAAGAGCATTGGCCGTTGGGATGCGTCGCATGCATGTATGGAGCGAGCCCTGCTCAGCGCACCATGCCACCAGCACCATGCACACAGATCCTTGCTCATCACATCACTCCAGGCTGTCAGCACGATACGCCATGGAGAAGACGCCATCCTTGAAGCAATTGATGACGGGGCGTGTCTCCTGGGTCATGCCTTCCAGGTCATGCGTTTGGTTAGAGGGTGAAGCGACTTCAGCACAGGCCCAGCACGCTGTCAGCCCGCAGCCTGAAACATGTCAGCAAAATTTATTTGCAGCATCAGCATGTCGGCCTACATGCCACTCCGCATGAATGGCCTGATTGGCCAAGTGATATGAAGTCAACCGATGTTGTATGCCACTCCGCATCGGTCAGGCTCATGAGCTGCATGCGAATCAGCAGGTCAACATGTATTACTCAGCAGTATCAGCAGACCAGGAGCTGCAATCCACACGCACCCACCTCTTGTCAACGGCCTCCGTCTCAGCCAGAAGGGCCTTGTGGTACGACAGCTGCAGGCGGTGAGCTGGTGACAGATACAGGGAGTGGCCCTGGGGCACAGCAGACGTGCTGCCGTGTGCCATGGCGGGCACCGCCGACGTCGTGGGTGGAGGTGAAGAAACGCGCGCCAAGCGGCCTGCTGCAGAAGTCTGCGGCTGCAACCAAGAACGTGCACCACCAGCGCAACGCCGCAAAGTGCAAGCAGTCCACTGCTCTGTCCTTGACGGTAGCGTACAGCAGCTAGAGCAAGGTCACCACATGCTGACCGTTCCAGGCAGGTCACCACGTATGTCACGCTCACCGTATATAGCAGCCTGAGAGCGCTCCCGCAGGCAGCTTCCATGCAGTCATGGATGCGCACCACAGTAGCTAGGACAACACATGCGTGGGCAAGAACTGTCAGGCATGCTGGAAACCCCTTCACTCTTTACTTTGACTTTCCAACCACATGCCGGCAACTGCTGGTTCGCGAGGTTCAGTGGGCTCACCTGTACGTCTGTAGCGCTGCCGCCGCTGCGGGCTGCCAGTACTGCACCTCGCCCTGATGAGCCTACTGATGAGCCTACTACTCCTGCTGTTGGGGCCTCAGGGGCCACCCATGCACTGCCACCCTCGGTGCCGCCGTCACCGCCGGCTGCCTGCCGCCCCACCTGCCGCTGCTCTGTGCCCTGCAACAGAATTGGCCCGTGCGGCGGGTCAGCCGATACAGACGACGCAGGCAGGGTGGCAGCGGGCGCTGCCTGCGCCAACATCGTTGAGGCGGAGGGAACAGACGGCCTCAGCGCTGACAGGTGCGGCGCAAATGAGGCGGAAGATGATGCCTTGGCGGGCATGGAAGATGACGTGACGGGATACTGCGTTCCCAGCAGCGCTTGACGCTCTGACAACAGCTCCGCTGCACTCATCCTGCCGCCCACACGTCCCTGGTGACCTTCACCGCTGCCAGCTACCGCTGCAGCTAAAGGGGTCACAGCGCCGCCAACAATAACGCCGGCAGCGGCAGGCGCTGCGGGGCCAGAGGGCTCTGCCGCCGTCGTCGCCGCCCTTGCGGCTGCCGCAGTTGCGCCACGCGCGGTGTCATATGAGACCGCCCGCCTGCGCTCACGCACTGCGCTGGGCTGGTCCAAGTTGCCGGGGTGTCGCGGCTGGGGAGCTGGAAGTGATGATGCGGATCTGCTGGCCAGCAGGGCGCCGGCTGATGCAGACAGCAGGGGCAGCTGCAGGCTACGGCCCTTGCCCGCCCGCCCCGGCTGGCCCCGACGCCGTGCCTGCAGCGGCTTGTCCTGCTGCTGCTGGTGGCAGTGGCGTGCATCGCTGTCGTCCAGGTCTGCTGCGTCGGACAACGACAGGACCGCCCAGGGCCGCTGCAGCTGATGCTGCACGCGCCTGCAAGCACCCCATGCATGCATGCGCATGCGCACACGGCAAATTGAGGGGATTACCCTGGGATGGCAATGCTTGATTTGCATGTCAGGTTTGGCAACCCCTGTCAATGTATTAACGGCGACTCACACGTGGAACGTGACCGCAGCGGCCGCCGGCAGCAGCACCAGCGGCGCAAAGGGGAAGCGCTTGATGGACAGCAGCGCCAGCATCACCACCAGGAACATGTACACTCCCACCATGACCTGCACAAACACCTGCGCCGGCAGCAGCAGGTTGCGCATGTATGGCACCACGCATTGGGGCGGTGTGGTGCTGTCAACCACAGCGGTGATGGAGCAGCCGCGTTGTCAGCAGTCGGCGCTGGAGGGGTTCCCTTGACCACTGTATCCCCCCCCCCCCCCCCGCC
>BDDA01000094.1:65610-91850 GCA_001662385.1 Chlamydomonas asymmetrica
TGCCCAGCAATGCCATCGCCCCTTGCACGTCCAAATTTGTACAGCCCCACAACCAGACAAACACTGTGGGCCCCGCTGTACCGCACTCCCCTTGTACTGCAGGGTGCAGGCCTACTTGCCTAACCACTAACGATACACAAGCAGTGATTATGATCACAGACTGACAGTGCTCGTGTGCAGAGGCGATTGTGAGGGTGTGTACGGAGCAGGCAGTTAACGAGTGTGTGTGCATACGGAGGGAGTGGAGCGTGTGGTACAAGTGTGTGTCCCCGTGGGCCATGCAGTGTGCTTCCTGTGGCGCCGTGCGGCGTGCATCTGCATGGGGAATGTGTGGGGGTGGAAACACACGCGTGTTGTCAGCGCCGCACCTGCGACCACATGCGGCCGCCGCTCTCATACGCGCGGCTCCACACGTAGCAGTGCTGGTGGCCCTCCACCACCCACATGATGGTGAAGTACAGCGCGGTTACAGGCAGGATGACCGGCTGGATCAGGCTGAATACCAGGCCTGGGTAAGGGCATACCGCAGGCAGGCAGGCACGCACACGCATAATGATTTGATGTGACACAGGGACGCCAGCACACGACAGGCGCAAACCCACAACCCTGTGCCACGCAGCCTACAGAGCGTGAGCGTTTTGTTCATGATGCCTTGTCCTTATGCATTGTCCGCGCACCCAGCAGACTGAACGTCGTTTGGTGGACCGCGGTCCCCCCTTCAGGCCGTACGCAGTTTGGTGGATCAGTGAGTGTGCACGCGCTTGGCTGGCCAGATTAGGGTAAACAGAACGTTATGCACACTGTGAGTTACTTCAATCGTGCAGCTTTTCCAGAAAGAGGGTGGAATTCATAGTCTTTGACCCTTCAGACAGCCAAAGAGTGCCTAGGGCTTCACTCCAGCGTCGCAAATGCTCAGCGCACAGCTTTCCCAACTCTTGTTCCCCGCTCCTCCCTGTTGACACTGCCAGGATCTCTCATCTGCATTTTCATCAGCGCGCTTGCCCCATTCGTCACACAGCGGCATGCGTCTTGCAACACGTCCTGTTCACCCGTCCTGCTCCCAAACTGCAGCTCGTGCGTTCACAATATCGGCCCCCCCCGCCGCTGCTTGCGTGCGCGCTCTCAAAGGCCCCACTTTCCTGCCTGACGTGCAGCACGCTTCACCATCGCATGCATGCTGACCTGGGCACAGATATCACACACGCATGCACGCAGGAGCATCCACCCCACACACCTTCATGTCCACTGACCACATCGACAAACGGCCTGATCGGCCAAGCGATGGAAAGTCAATCAATCAATCAATCAGCTTTCCCGGCACCCGCCCCCAGCTTCGTCAGGCACTGCGGGCTTCATGCCAGACCCGCACACTCTGTTTCTTCACGTTGCCTTGTCAAGGTACCCACGGTAACCGTCTGGTTCAAGGAAGAGGTAGACCCAGTGGAACTGTCTCGGGTCTGCGTCTATCTTGAGCCGGACGGTTACCGTGGATACCTTGGCAAGGCGCCGTGAAGAAACAGAGTGTGCGGGTCTGGCATAACGTGATAAGCGAATACAGCCCACAGTACCTGCCGAAGCTGAGGACGTGTGCCGGGAGCGATTGCATGCTGAACATGTGTGACGTTGAATGTTGCCCTTCACACTCTCTAGCTGTCTTGCAAGTCGGACATTGGGAATTCCACTCCCCTCCCGAGACATGGTATGATTGAAGACATCAATGTGTGCCAAGTGTGACGTGTTGCCCTACACTGTAAGGAGCCCGCCCACAGAACGTAGCTCTGATGCCGAATCGCCACAGCAATCGGCATGCATGCACATGGAGGACTCCGGTGAGTTGTCAGCACTGGCAGCAGAACAGGCAGCACAGTGTGCAGCTGACCCACCCAGCAGAATCGCAATGGTGTGGTCCGAAACGAAGGGTCCAAAGTTGATCAGCTGGTTCTGCCACAGGCGCTGGCGTGCGCGCTCCGTACCGGCGAGACTGTACCGCACCCAATACAGCAGCAGCTGAGGCAGGCGCAGCAGCAGGATGGGACGCAGCACTAGCGCCTGCGTGCACACATGAACAGATACATACGCAGGAGGTAGAGGCAGCAGCAAGGCTGGGGCTGGGGGAAACAGCAGGACAGGAACAAACGCATGCCGTTCAAGCGAGCCAGCAATTCTGCAACGGCTTGACCATCAGCAGAGGGCAAATGGCAGCGAGGCAGGGCGTGTGTGCTGCGTGGTATATCTTGGCTTTGCAGGTTGCCCACTCCTTTTCACCATCCAAACGGTTCTCAAGATATGACAAGGAATCAGTACAATGCGGTAGCAGGAGAGTGGCGGATGTCGTAGCGCACCTCTGCGGATGCTCACACAACCACTACATGAACCACGTCAGTTATATACCGAACGATCCCAGGGTATGCCTGCAAGACAAGTATGAAACACCAACTGCTCGCCGTGTATTGGTGCATACCATCATGCGGCAGCACTCACTTACCGTGAAGAGGATGTATGTGATGAAGAAGGTGGCTGTCTGCGGCACGCCCGTGCCCAGCACCTCCAGCACCGTGGCGGGGTGCTGGATCAGCTGTGTCACCTGGTTCAGCAGCGCGCCCGCCACAAACGACGACAGGAACACCGCAAGCACCTGCACGCACACACGCGTCAGGCGGACTTGTGATGAGATCCGTGCCCATGCACATGTTTGTGAGTTGATAATCCGGCTGCAACGTTCGATCAAGTAAGTAATTGAGCACACAAGCAAAAGCAGCACGGGTGCTGTTGCACCCCTTCCAAGCCGTCTGCTGCTAGGACAGAACAATCATAAAATCCAAGCAGCAGCGTGCTGTTGCAGTTGCAGCAAAAGATACTGCGCTGAAGCGATCCACCCCAGCCTGGAACCCATCTATCCCTAATGGCCTGCAACGCCACCAAATGTGCAGTGTGACTCATCCCGTCACCGACCTGGAACACGAAGTTGAGCGTGGTCACTCGGAAGTCCACCTCGGATCGCGACACCGCCCCGGTACGCTCCACCAGAGGGGCCAGCAGGTAAGGCATGGTGAGCACCAGCAGCCGCAGCGCCAGGCCCGGGAGGATGCCGCCCACCAGCGAGCGCATGAGCGGGATGTGCAGCACCGCCGCCACCGCGTGGATGTGCTCAAGACGGCTCACCTGCAGCGTGGCGCGATGCAAGCAATACAAACAGTACAAGCAACACAGTGTGATCTCTCCACACAGGAACTCAGGAGTATCAGGAGTGTCGTCGACCACACTTCTTAGCACACAGCATGTGCACAGCTTGTGCACATGCACCGTTCAGGGTTTGGTCATGCGGGTGCGTGGCACTGATCTGGTCCAATCAACCCTGCGCGTGAGCACCCTGTTGGCATGCCAGCCAGCCGCGCCCTCCCACTCTTAGGGCTTGTTTCCACTGAGGTTCAGACCCGGGTTTCAGACCTGGGTCTGAGATTTTCACACCCGGATCTGAGTGATTTTTTGTTGTTTTATACACGGCCCAAGCATGATTGAGTCGAGAAAGTCAGGAAAAATTTCGGACCTGGGTCTGAAAATCTCAGAACCCCCACCCCCCGGGGTCTGAAAGTTTCGGACCCAGGTCTGAAACCCAGGTCTGAAACCTCAGTGGAAACACACCCTTAGTTTGGCAGGCCGCTGGGGGTTATGCAGCTGGCATGCACATTCTTGTGCGTCCCGCGTGCACGTGCACGTGCAAATGCATGCCTGCATAATGGGTAGTCAGAGGCTGCTCAGGCGCATTCTGGCCGCCGGCGCAAGTAGTCACGCAAGCTGTCAGGTTGATTAGAGCGTATGGCCCGTTGCATTCGGCCTGGCTGTTTGTAAGTTTGATGCAAGCCACCAAGGCTAGCGCAGCTTGCTTGCTTGAGAGTTTTAATCAGCAGTAGGCGAGCATCATGGCATCCCTGCATTATGCAACCCTGCACAATGCGGATGCCCCACACAAAGCCCTTGTGGTCATGCATTGATGCTGGTGATTGCGACGTGCTGCACTCAGCCGTTTGTGGCCATGCATGATGCTTATGCTGATGTACTGCACTAAGCCCTTGTGGCCTTCTTGCACTCCATGTGCATAGCTTGGTGACCCCCCTCTGCTTGCCTGGTCCCCATCTGGGAAAAGCATGGGCCGTGTGGCCAACACGCTCCTGATGTAACATAACATCATGGCATCCGCTTTTGGCGGGAAGCGCCACGTGCATAAATAATGAAATAAGCAACGCTCTGACGTGTTGAAGCAGAGCGAAACACTTCCATAAGTGAGGCCAGGGACGATGGGCAGACCCTGGCCTCACTTATGGGAGTGTTCCGCTCTGCCTCAAAACGGCAGAGCGTTGCTTGTTTATGCACGTGGCGCTTACGTATGCATGCAGCACAGTGCTGACAGTGATTGGAGGGCAGGGACATAATGACGACTGAGCAGTACGCGGGCTGCTTCCTCCGCTTGAGCAATTAATCAATTATGCATGTGCATACAACACGACATGGATGCTCGCGTCAGCTGAGTGACAGCGCTTGTACTGTTCGCACGCAACAATGCAACAGGATTAGGCCTTCCACTTTTCAGCCCCCCCCCACCCCCATCCCCGGCCTTCCCTTGCCCTGCCCTCCATCCCGAACATGTTGCATCTGGCCCCATGAACAGTTCGACCGAGCATCCAGTCACCGTCAGCCATATCTCTCTCCAGGACTCAGGATGCTCAGTTGCTACAAGCGGTACACACCTGTAGCAGCGCCTGTACCGCAGACACCGGGAAGGCGTACGTCAGCAGCAGCAGTATGTATAGCACGCGCGCGGTGGTGGTGCGCGCCTGGCGCTCCCACAGCCTCAGCCCCAGGTTGTGCCACAGCACCTCCCACGGTTCCGGAGCCGCCTGGGCGCGCCACACCGACTCATCGTGGTACAGCAGCGACGTGGAGGCCACCGCCTGGTGCCAGCGCTTGCTGTGCATGGCAGCAAGTGACAGCAAGCCACGCAGCAGCAAGTCATGCAGCAGCAAGACACGCATGCAAAAAGTGAGCAAGCCGCGGACGTTTGCAGGGAATCACGAAGCACCAAAAGGAGGACCCGAGCAGGATGTTTGCCAAGTTTTCAGATGTGGAAACCTTGGCCCCTCTCCCCCCCCCCCCGCTGTGCTGTTGCATACGGCAGTTAGCACAGTACAAAGCCACGGTGTAAGACTGGCATGCAGCATGATGACAGGTGCGGTGCACTCAGGAAGTAGCTATGCCTGGCAGGACAGTGTATGTAACAGGGTAAGGAAGATCGGTACGTGCAGGCAGTACAGGCAGTACAGGCAGCGCCACGCACTCACTCAAACGTGACGAAGGCCGTGGGCAGGTAGGGGCGCTGGCCCAGCGCCCCCTGGAGCTCCTGCACCTCCTCCCACCGCGCCCGCAGCGCCTCCGTCAGGAAGAGCAGCTCGTCGGTGCGGACCGGCTTGGAGCCGTACAGGGCGGTGGCCCAGGCGCCGTGCAGCGGACCCACCACGCGGATCTGCATACACGGCATTGAGTGGCAGGCAGGCGAAATGGCGCCGGTCATGGGCTCATGGCCATGGCATTGCTTCCGTGGTGCTCCCATAGGGCCATGCAGTGTGATTCCTGTGGAGCCGTGCCATATGCATATGTGTACGGAAAGCGACTGCACCTTGCGATGGCGAGCGAGGTGTCTGGCTGATCTGTGGGGTGCATGGCGGAGCGCATGCAGCAATGCCTCCCTCAGGCTGCTCTCCCGCCTACGCGATGCATCCTGCGCACGCCCTGCACATGCCTTACACATGCAGCACGAAAGCGCAGTTTGCTCGTGCATGGACCTGCGAACGAGCCAGGCGTACATGGCTGCTGAGGCTTGCAGGAAGCGCACCTTCCTCCGCTTTACGAGTGGGCCGCCAGCGCTCGTGCTGCCATCGCCGCGTGCACACCAGCGACCGCACCAGCGCAGCCACAGGCCTCTGCCACAGCGCTCGGCGCCAGCCCCGCCAGCGTCAGCGCCGCTCCCGCCCGGATGCCTGCTGCTCTGCTGCTGGCGCTGCCTGCTGCTGCGCTGCTCTGCCCTTCTCAGAAGGTCGTTGTAGTGGTCGATCAGATCCTCCAGAGCCTCTGCGGTACGGCTGTACGCGGCGGCGGCGGGACGCAGCGCTGACTCATCATGCAGTACGTGTACCGCCAGCAGACGGCTGCCAGGAAGCATGCGGGACATCTCCCATGTCACCATTTCCTGTGGTGCCACACAAGCAGCACACACACATGCAGCACAATCGCAGCACTTTCCCAATGATAATGCTTCCTAGTGCAATACTGATCAGCTTATGCATGACATCCAGCCCAAACTTATGCAGGACACCTGCACTTTCAAATGTCAGCTCAAATGCCGCTGCTGCAACTGTACTGCAGCACAATTGCAAGCATCCGCACCCTATGCAGTGGTGCTTCCGACAAAGGCGTGACGAGTGCCCAAGACCACAGGCAAAGTTGCAACAGGCTGACACATGACAAGGCGGTCATAGCTGACCACCGCTGTTTATGACCACAGCAATACAGCACCCATCGGGCAATGCCTCCAGCTGATTGCGCAACTTTGCTGCTTTGCCAACTTTGACAGCACATAGTTGTCAAATATGGCACAGCAGGGAAGACGCGCAATCAGCACCGCTCCAGTGGTGCTGGTCTAAGTGGCCAAATGTATTCACCAGGATGCAGCAATCAAGACAATCGTTGTGGGACCATTTTAAGTTGTTTTTCACTTTTCTACACGTACGTTGATTCGTGTTTTTTGCTGATGAGTTCACCTTGAGGCTCATGCCTGACGCCAGCAGCGCCTCAGCGCGGGACCAAGCACTCATCCGCTGCAGCAACGCAGGCACCGCCACGGCCTTGTAGCTCGCAGCCGCAGCAGCTGCGGCAGCAGCGGCAGCCGCAGCCGCATCCCTTTGTCCTGCCATGTCAGCCTCAGCAGGACCGCCCGGGGGAGCAGCGGGTGCAGC
Source organism: Chlamydomonas asymmetrica (assembly GCA_001662385.1). NCBI lineage: Eukaryota > Viridiplantae > Chlorophyta > Chlorophyceae > Chlamydomonadales > Chlamydomonadaceae > Chlamydomonas > Chlamydomonas asymmetrica. Next base: position 72,618 of record BDDA01000094.1, read on the forward strand.
TACGGCGGCAGCAGCGTCAGGGCCGCTGTTGTGCTGCGCCGCCTGTGCTGCAGGTGCGGCGTGTGGCTGGGGCACAAAGGCGCTTCCCAGCTGCAGAGGACCCAAATAGCCAGGTCCTGTAGCAGGGGCTGCACCTGCTGTACCGCCTGCAGCGGCTGCATCACTAAGGCTGCCAGTGGTTGTCGCACCGCCCTCGACAGGCAAGCCACGGCTAGCAGGGTGGGGTTGTTCCACAGCACCCACAGGCGCGGGTGAAGCCGTGACACTGCTGCTGCCGCCGCCAATAGCCACGGCAGGCGATTCCTGGTGCTCCTGCTGCGGTCCTGCATTACTGTGGTGGTACTGGTCCATGTGGGGAGGGTTACGTGCGGCATTGGCGCTGCCACCTGCAACCGCGCCTCCGCTCATGGGGCCAACCGAGCCCCTGCCAATACCTATGCCATCGATTCCCTCACCGCCGCCACCACCACTGTCATTCCCAAACCCATATGCCTGCCCATATGCGTATCGCGCAAAAGGGGATTCATAAGGAGATGTATGGGGTGGAGATTCCACGCCGGATGATGGCAGCTGCGCAGGTGCCTCAGGCGCGGCCCCAAAGCCGACAATGCTGCCGCCGCTATCCCCACCACCAGCCGCCACGCCAGCGCGGCTGTCGGGCGGCGAGCGCAGCCGGATCGCTCCTAATCCCATCGGGGATGACCGCATGGTGGGGGAGGCAGCTGGGGATGCTTGCGGGGGCGGGGAATCGGCCCAGCTTGAGAACGAGAGCGCCACGGAGGTTCCGGATCCCTCCAGTGCGGCGGGAGCTGGCGCCTGAGGGGCCGGGTGGGGGTGGGGGTGGGGGTGGGGGTGGGCATGAGGCGGCACGTGCACGTGCACCTCATGCCCGGGAGCAAGGGTGAGCGTGATCATGTCACCGTGTGTTGCTGCCTCTGACTCTTCCTCTGCCGACAACACCTGCAGTGCACCCGGAGGCTCCTCCTCTACCGGTACGTCTCCCGCCTGACGCCATGCAAACGCCTGCGGCGGCGGCGGTGCGTGCTGCTGCGCAAAGATGCCCGCTGCTTCTCCGGGCGGTGACGGACCGCGAGGACCGCCCCCGGGCAGCGCTAGTGGCGGTGACGGAAGTGGCGGTGGCGCCGGTGGCGCCGGGGCGTATCTGGGCGTGTCGTCCCCGCCTCCACCGGTTGACGACGCGGAAGGGGAGGAGGTTGTGGAAGGGGAGGAGATCAAGGCAGCGGTGTAGCCGCCGCGGGAACGCGCCGCCGGGGCAGCGCGCCGCCGTGTGGTAGTGGCAGCCCTGTGGCCCACCCGCCGACGTGCTGCGCCGCTGCCGTCGTCACTGCTGCCGTCGTCACTGCTGCCGTCGTCGCTATCAACGTCATCACTCTCATCATCAGGGCTGCTGCTGTAGCGCGCCCAAGGACCTGTCGTGATGCCGTTGCTGGGCTGGTTTGTGCTGCCGCGGGCTATGCTTCCGCTGCCATCGCTCGCACTCGAGCCCTTGCTGTCGCCACTGCCACCGCTACGCGTCCGTCTGCGCCGGATGGCAGTGCCACCGACGCCCTGCGGCTGCAACTCCTGCTCCTGGGCCCTCTCCTCCTGCTGCAACGGCGACATTGAGGGGTTGGAGGCTGGTTGGCCTTCAGTAAGGGCAGGCAGTACAACATCGCCCGGCCGAGCGGAACGGCTGTAGCGCCTTCGTAGCGCCTTGGCGGTTACCAGGCTGTCCGCTTTCTTCATGTAGCTCGTGGCCGCGTTGCTGAGCGCCTCGATCCCCTGGTAGGTCCGCTCCAAGCCGTGCTCCAACCCAGCCTCCAAGTGCCTGTTGCAGGCAGGGTGTTTGTAAAGGGGAACGACACCCTCGTGTGCAACGATAACAACGCGGTTATTGAGATATGCGGTGGCATCAGGCGCGCAGGCAGGCAGAATTTGCATACATTTGTGACACTCCGCCGGGTGCTGTTCGTGCCGTACTGACAAGGCCGCAACAGCGTGCTGCGAGCACACTGCTCCTGACCCTGTCAGTTTTCGCACCCTTGCCGGGCCTTGCACATCATGGCAGGAAACGAGAGCATGCACTTGCTCCCATCGAAACAAATCTGTATCCATTACAATTACCAAATTACCAAATTACAATTACAATTACAATTACAATTACAAATTGACAATTACAATTACAATTACCAAATTACGATATCACGCCACATGCAGTTGCTCGCGCCCCACATTACTGCGCTGTGTGTTGTGTGTCTGCCCGACTAGCAACACTGTTCGTTGTCAGTCGACTCAACCGCGGCCTAGCAGGATCAGCCCCTCGGTGCCGCACTGTACCTGCGCATGCGCCTTGGGAGGCATCGGATGAGCGTTGCGGTCGCCAGCCAGTCATGCGCCCTGCGCAGCTTCGTGCCATGCTCGACACCTGCCGCCACCACCACGAACACCACGCATGGCGATCACTCACATTAATCATCAGCAGCACGGAATCTGTGCAACACCATCATGCCAGTTCGATGCACGTGGTCGAACTGGCATCATCCGCCATGCCACAATATACATCGAAGGCAACTTTGCACCGTGTTTCAAGGTAAAAAAAGGGGCGTGAATCGGTGAATGCAGGATGTCATGAGTCGTGACACTGAGTCATGACGAGACGCCGCTGCGCTGCTGACGCCAGCAACACATATACATGAGGCGCTTCATGAGGTGCAGGGAAATGACCATCATCATCATCATATGGGATGTTGGTGATCAATCCGATGCCTGGCTTTGGAATCACAGCAGCTTAGGGGATCGGTTGGTTCACTTGGTTGTGTTGTGTGTGTGGGAAGGCGCGGGAGGCTTGACGCGCACCTGGTATGTCTGTGAGCAGCACGGTGTGCGAGGGGCCCCCGCGTGGCGCCTGGGTGAGGTACATGATGCGCAGCGCCACCACCTCGCGCGAGTGAGACCACAGCACCTGCCACGCATGCGTGAGCACACAAACATGCACGCAGGCCGAACAGGTAGGACACACCCAATCCTGCTAGTTAACATCGCCACCGTTCCATGTTGCGACATGCCAGCCATCAATCAATCATGCAGCCAACCATGGTGGGCAGGGAGCAACACGCAGATGGTAAAAGCACGCAGCGGCTCACCGCAAGCACGATGTACGTGACCACAAAGGTGGACGCCAGGTGCACCCACAGCAGGTTGCTGCCAGGGGAGATGTTGGCCAGTGACAGCCGGTCGAAGTTGCTGAACTCATACCTACGGCAGACAGTGCAGGCGCAAGCACACACAGAGGGCAAGCACTGCATCGTAAGTATTCGTGACGCACGCGCATGTGTAGCTTGTTGCGCAGAAGATCACAAGGAAGGCACACATCGAATGCCGTCTGCCAGGATCTGTCATCACGTACAGGCTGGCAACGCAAGCGATACAAACGCAGTGTGGGTAACGAACATGTTTTGCGTGTGCACAGTGTGCAGCTGCAGGCAGATAGCCGAGAGTAGATGCAAGTGCAACTGTAAAATGCTGGGGCACCGACTTGCTGGCGATGGTTTCGTTCCCGGCAGGCTCCGGCGCGCTGGTTGACCCGTCACGCGGCGGCGATGGACCGACCGGGATGCTGCGCATCAACGTATCCACCTCGTGGCCCTGCGGTACAGGCAGTACAGGCAGTGCAGACATTACACGACGCGCTCATGCATGAGGGTGAGGGGGGCAATTGCTCAACCCCCGGTGCACAAGCGCAGCGGACGATGCAACCAATGGAAATTATGTGCCTCCATGCGCTTCGTTAAATGAATCTTACACGGCAACGCCGTGTGCTGAACGCACGGCGCACCATACGGCATGTCTCATGTGGCAAACAATGCCACGCATGGCACGCCACGCATGGTGGCATCGCTCACCGTGGTGTTCACAGGCAGCACCACCGCGCAGCACCACACGCTCAGGTACAGGAACAGGCGCAGACCTGCGGCGCACGACGCGGTCGGCGACAACAGGCAACGACAGAACTTGAGTCAGAGCAGCAGAGCACCCTAGCAGCACTAGCAGCACAGACCCGTTAAACATGTGAGTTTCCAATGCCAACCTACAGAATGTGCACAAGCCAACACCGCAGCTGTGTCTGTCCAATTCACGAGAGCTGCAGGGCGCGTGGCAGGGGCCTTACATCGCGATTTCCTCGAGCAGGGGCTAGGAGGGCAGGCTCGTCCCAACACGCACCCAGCTTGAGGATGCGGAGGTAGACGGCAGCGTCTGGCCCCGCCACACGTACCACCGTGGCCTCCGGCATCCACCACACGCTGAAGATGAACAGCAGCGGGGTGGACGGCAGGCGCGGCGGGCGCTCGCCTTCGCGCCCGAAATACCTGAAACAACGCGGGCCGCAGACGCATAGCACCCGATGTCATTGTCAGGCCGGTGTCCACACACAGAGACACATTCTCTGTGTGGCTGCAGGCGCTTTGCCGTTGCACGCTGTTTATTTCGTGATTTGCAGCGTTGTAGGAGTTGGACCCGCGGATACAGATGCGTCTCGCCAGCACAGCTCACAGAGACACGTTCATACACAGGCATACGGGTGTTGTCCTTCACCTCTTGGGCGCGTAGAATTTGCGGGTCTGGGGAAGCACTCGCAGCAGGCTGAACAGCAGGAAGCAGCCGAGCGCTATCGCGGTGTTTATACCGAGCGTGATGGCCAAGGCCTTGGTGCCCACACCCGCCATGGCGCCTCTGTAGGAGGGCCCGAACCCTGCTGCTGTGCTGTCTGGTGGAGTCTGCTAGGCCTTGTATGAGACCTCAAAGGTGCCGCTTCATGTCAGAGGCAACCTGGCCGTGCCAGCAGGCGTCTCAAGAGATCCGTTGGGCGGCAGCAGGGCAATAGAGCAAAGTGCAACACACATGGGAAAACACCACTTGGGCTGAGTGATCCAGTGCCGGTGAAAGAGGATCAGGGGGAGGAAAAGGCAGCTCAGGTTTGTGGTCAGCTGCGATGGAGGTGTGCTGCTGGGGTGCAGCTTGATGGCGTATCAGCACCGTGCCAGGTACGTGTGCGCTGCGTGAGATGCTTGAATTACATCACAGGTGATTCGGGTCGTAATTCATTGATGCTGGAATCACCCCAAAAGCGTTTGCAATGATGCAAGTTGTGATCTCTTGGTGTTTGTCCAGTTGAGTTCACTAATTCACGCGCTTGGTGTTTTGCCGTTCGCGTCGTCGCTGTTTGACCGCCGTTGGCACATCCTCACTACAGTAGCAGCGCAAGCGCAACAGCACAGGATAGACCACATCGGCAAGGTTCTACCATGCAGCATGTAGGGGAGAACAGCCTCAAAAGGGCAGTGCACGAGGGGAGTCAGGCGAAAGGCCGTAGCGGCAGCCACTCAGCTACGACCCTGTCAGGTGCAGTTTCTATCCTCATACGCATGCACACTGCACAGCCCCAAGGGAAGCACACTGCATGGCCCCACGGGAACCATAACTCTCCGAGCCCTGATGCCGTTGTTCATCCGCCCAGCCCCCCGGCCAGGCGCTGTTCGCCCATACCCACCCATCGCCATACATAGTGGCGCGTTGTCTCTCAGGGGCAACGTGCAAGCATATCCGCGTATCACCATCTGCATAACTGCATTATTATCTGCTGATGAGGTCCTTGATGATCGCCTCCACCGCCTCCTCCTGCACCCCAAGCGCCACCTCCACCTTGACGCGCCCCTCCCAGTCCGGGTCACCGGCCCAGGGCGTCGGGGAGGCTGCAGGGGCACAGAACCAGGCAGGGAGGGCCGTTTGTCATCCTCGCCATCACAGCCCCTCATAATATGTGTGTTGCACGCCACCGCTGCGACCAAAATCCCTCACCCGCATGGCACACGCCACCGCATGCCAGGTAATGATGTCTACCGATGTGATCCAGGATGTGACCCGAGCCAAAGGATACAACGTATCCATTATTGGCGGCTGCATCATGCAGAGTGCCAGATGGGCATGCATGCAGGTAGGAGCACAGCAACTCGCTCAGGCGGCTGAAATCACACCGCCGGCCATCAAGCTTCGCCTGCATGCGACACGCTGACGAGTACGAACGGTGGCGCATTGGGATCTCCCGGCCAGCATGAATGCATGTGTTCATGCGTGCATGGCTGCTTAAATGCTTGATTGAGTGCATGCCTGCATGGCTGCTTGAGTGCATGGCTGCATGATGACTCACTGTCCAGGAAGGTCTTGCCGCGGGCCACGCCCGGCTCCGTCGCCACCCGCACGCCGCCGCGCGCCCAGATGAAGAGGTCGGGGCGGATGATGGCGACAAACGCGGTGGGGTCGTGCAGGAAGATGATGTCGCGCTCGTAGGATTTCTGCAGAAGGGGCCCGGGCAGGAATGATTGCAGATTTGCAGGGGTGCATGCGCCCACCGCGCCGTTACATATGTGGCAGCATCAGGCTCGTGGGCAGGTGCGTGGGCTGCCGCGGCCCGCTGCTGTGAAATCAGGGCCACACTCGCTCCCCCACACTCGCTCGCATGCAGGCAGGGTGCTGCTGATTGGGAGCGAGGCAGCAAGCAGTGCAAAGCGAGGCATATATTTTGAGGTCTGGCAGTATTGGCACCACAGCCGTGAGTTCTGGTGGTGCCAAGCTTTCACGCGACATGGTAACCGACGCTCGCATGCACGGCGCCTCACAAAGGGTCGAGCGCCGCTCAACAAGCGAGCGCAGTGGCAGCCATCAGCTCACCACCTTGTCACTAGCACCACGCTCTGGCGCTGGCCGGCGGATGCGCGTACACCAGGTACAGGCCCGGAATACCATGCTGTCATGCAGGAAGTGCCGGTATCCCGTAAAGCTTATGTGATGAAATACTGGGAAAGTATGGTGCACCGGCACGCAGTTGCCTCCCCCCCGGCTGCATCCATGACCCCATGCACGATTCAAATGATGATGTGAGGTAGTTCACCTGGTGGAAGGAGCGGTAGAACTGCGAGATGCGTGACAGGAAGGTGCCGTAGCGCCCCCGCCCCGCCAGCGCGTCCAGCTCAGCGCCCGTCAGCTTGCAGCGTAGCGTCACGTCCAGGCCGACCACCTGCCATAAGATGAAATGAGAGTCAAAGCCAGGGAGGACACGCGATTCACTGTGCGTCATGCCGTACGCATCAACGGCAGGGAGGACCCACGCTTCACAGGTCACAGCAGGTGAACAGGGGAGAGGGAGAGGGGGGAGCGGGCCATGCCAACCTGATGACCTAAAAGCCGGGATCAGCCCCCATGGTTCGCCAAAGGCCATCACTTCAGCTTGCGGATCTCACACCATCTGACATGGCAAACGAGTGATCACAAACTCAACCAGGTGGGATCAGGTGGCACGGGCTGGCACAGGCACGTTCTACGTCAAACGGTCCGGCGTTGAGTGCACAAGGCCACAGGCGCTGGGTGTACGAGCCTTAAGCAGTACCTCATGGAACGCGGGACGCTCGCAAAACGCAACTTCTGGTACAGCATGTTCGAAATCTTTCATACGATGGCCGACAGTGGCCGCTGCGTCGGCCAGCTGCACATGGGCGATGCGCTTGTGTGGCGATCTGTGCACCTCTCATGCCTTCCGCCAGCAGGCAGGCTGTATCAATCTGATCAATACATCATTACTCGGGTGCCCCCATGGCTCCTCCCACCTGGATGCGCTCCGATGACCCTAACACCAAGTCAGCGCTCTCGGGGCAACCAAACGTGTTGGCCTCCGCCGCAGGGTTCACGTTGCCCGGCACCATGAATGCGCCACCCATGACGACCAGGTTGGCCTGCACCAGTCGCAGGCATGCATGCACAGCGTTTGGCACCACGATTCTCAGGTAGTGAATGTGGCGTGGGGGTGGGGGGTGCGCACGGGGTCAAGGGAGGCGGCGGCGGTATAAGAAGATGACTGTGTTACATCTAGTACTTCGCATCGCTGCATACGAGTTGCGTCTTCAATTCTTCATGCAATCACGAAGGCAGCACTGTGCAGGACACCGGGCGCACACAACCTGAACCCCCCACGGCCGTTTCCACGCGCTAGCCGTACCGCCCATGAGACTTCCGAAACAGCATAGACAGGACACTAAGAGAATAAAACGCACCCACTTGGAGCCGAGGCTGGGATCAAGCTCTAAGGCGTGCGCCAGGTTTGTGAGAGCAGCCAGCGCCAGAATAGTGACCTGCACAGAGTGTGCCAAAATCACACGCAGGGTATAGATAGCGCCACAGGGGAGCCAGGCATTGCAGCACATAAGGCGGCTTGAATAAGCAGGTGGCTCAGCCTGTCAGCCAGTCAAAGCCAGCAGACCTGACGGCCGCTGATACGTCGTTGTCCACACACGCGCACCGCAAAGCCACACGCACCTGGCCAGGGTGCTTGTTTATCACCTCAACTATGAAAGCCGCAGCACTGAGCCCCTCTTGCGCCTTCATCTGCCGTGCAGGATCACACAACATTGCAGCAGAGCGAGCCACGATAATCTGTCTGCACCAAACATGCAAACCCTAACCCAGCTTGGCGGACAGGACAGGTTCATACCTTGGCGGGTGGGTGCTCTATGCCACCCAGTCCATCCGGCCCGTGCACGAAATCCGCTATCCGCAGCTCGTCCTCTGCGGCTTTCAAGGAGCGCGATGACCCTTGAACTACCGGGGGCACCTATGTGTATACAGTGTGCAGCAGCTGGTTTGTTAAGAGGCAGAACTGTGCTGCACAAACCCGTTTCTCTAGACCAAAGAAACAAAGCTGCACGAACCCAAGGACAACACCTCCTAAACCCCAGACCTTCGATTCATCAACTACGCCGGCGGTTGCTGCTATTTCACACAGCCGCAGCGCGTTTGCCGTGGCTAGGGATGTTGGCACATTGCCAAACAGTGTAGTGATTCCAATAACGTGCACTTCATCGGAAGCGAACGCCGCAAGTATTGCAAAGGCGTCATCTGCGTGCGCAACACACAAAACACGCAGTGCGTTTCGCCTGTATGTAAATCATAAGCAAGAGGAAAGTGTACTAGTGTAAGGCAGGTATAAGGCCACGTGTTGCTGGGGCAGCGTGCTTGTGCACAAGTACGGGCGAAACGAACCACAAACCGTGCAACGCTGGATGTCCTTACCTACACCAGGGTCAGTGTCAATTAGCAGTAGTTTCTTCATACTCAACATGCTCCTTGCTATGCTTCGCACTGTCAAGTCCGCAGCATGGTGCTGAAAGGAACGCCGAGGGCTTGTATGTGGTACCCGATGTCTGCACCAGAGCGCTGGTATCCCGAGTTAGACGTTGTCCGTGTCTAACAATGTTGATGGGCTGTGACACACGCATATGATTTGTTGTCAATGAGGGGAATAAAAGCCTGCATGTCAGATTGCAAAAGTCCAGGAAAAGTGTACGCGCGCAAGCGCGATACAAAATCCAGACTGACCTGATGGCCCAGCATACCAGGCCCAATACAAGACACAGCAAGAAGCACGTCGTTGATAGCCACCCTGCTATGAGTGAGACCGCATGTGTGCCATAGAGCCGTCGGTGGTCCATTCCCATAATGCGGGGCCCAGCCGCAGCGTGCCGGAGGCACCTGCGCCCCCTCCGCAAGCTCTTACGCGACTACTCGAACGGCTCAAACAGTTCAAGGCGCTCGCGATGGACCAGAACGTGGCACAGGCTTGGCTCCACGATGACTTAGTGGCCTTGAAGTATGAGCCCCAGCTGGCAGACTTGCTTCAGCGCTTCGGTTGGCTGGGTCCTGAGCGCGGCTTCTGCTGTACCGTGGACCTGGCCGGGCTCAAGAGCGCGCTTCAGAAGTTCAAGTTCACCAAGGTGCTTGCACCACGGCACTTTTGTCATTCAAAGGTTCAAGGGCCCAAGCCCCAGTCCGTGCAAGGCACGGCTCTGCAGCTGAGCCATATCCTGCGTCATTGACATGGCTGTGTCTTTCCACTGTGGTGCTGTGCAGGTGGAGACGCTGGGCGCTGGTGCGTTCGGGGTGAGTGAGGGGGGAGGGGCTGAGTGGAACTGTGCCCCGCAACAGGAACCACGGAGGTTTCCACCCTGGCAGTGACGTAGTTCACCTGAAGGCACAATACTTCTGTAATCGCTGCTAATGAGCCGTGCTCAACTGCTTTGGGCACAGGTCGTGCACAAAGCACAAAACAGGGAGACACTGGAGTTCGTGGCGGTCAAGAAGCTGTGGCATGGCAGCACCAGTGAGGAGGGCCTGACAAACTCCACCATTCGCGAAATCGGCTCCCTGCGGCACTTGACACATGAGAACATTGTCAGGTGGGATTCGCGCTCCCGCCAACCTCGCGTACGCTACTGCCAGGCCCACTCCCAAAGGCATGGCCTGCCCCATGCAAAAGCATTGCCAATGACTGACAGACCCTTGCTGGCCAGGAACAAGTGTATGCACCAAAGCATTGCCGCCCCTCCCTATGTCTGTTGAGTATCGCTGACCAGGCACTGGACTCGATCACACGCTGCGCAGGCTGATTGACATCATCTCCACGGCCAGCGGCTCGCACGTGTACCTTGTGCTGGAGTGCATGGACTGTGACCTTCGCCGCTACCTTGACAAGCATACTGAGGCATCGTGCCTCATGCGCATCAAGGTGGGTGGGCCCGCAGCACGCCTGCGACGCAGCCGTGTCGCCGGAGGCGGTGGGCTACTGTGCGCAAGCTTCCTGGTTGCGCTTTGCTTTGCAGTCTACACTGCTAAAGAGCCACAGTGTTGTGTGACAGCAATTGGCGTGCCAGCAGCCGCTTTGAGTGCGCACGATATGCTGACACATGTCCGTTTTCTGTGCGCGCTTCGCAGTCCTTCGTGTTCCAGATGCTGAAAGGCATACGCTACGCCCACGCAAACAGCATCATGCACCGGGACCTCAAGCCGCAGAACATCCTGGTCGACATACGCTCGGGCACGGTCAAGATAACCGACTTCGGGCTTGCGCGCCACTTCCTGCCCAACTCTCGCCCGCTCACAGAGAAGGTGCTGCCCCAGTTGCGTAGGCAAGGTTTGCAGCAGAAGTGTCGTTCTGGGTTCACATCTCTCTAATATACGTCTACGCTGGCGTTTCGCTCGCACAGGTGGTGACACTGTACTACCGCGCGCCCGAGCTGTTGCTGGGAGCGCCTCACTACACAAGCGCCATCGACCTCTGGAGTGTTGGCTGCATCATGGCAGAACTCGTCAACTTTGTGCCGCTCTTCAAAGCAGACTCTGAGGTGCGTCCTGTGTCACCTGGCGTTTCACTACGTGTTGTACGTCGTTTGTACGCCGCGTGTGCTTGCACCAGGCAGTGCTGTGACTCCTGGTCGCACTCGTTTGCTACTGTCTGTAGATCGGCCTGCTGTTCCAGCTGTTTGAGAAGCTCGGCACTCCTACGGAGCAGGTGTGGAGTGACTTCCCGGTGCTCACGCAGTTCTCAGACGCTTGGCCGAGGTGGCCTGCAAAGCCATGGGCCCAGGTGCGTGTGCGTTTCTTATGACTGCTGACAGCTGGAAACGTTACAAATCGAGCACAAGCAGTCTATGCGGGTAGGTAGTATACCCGCTTCACGATCCACCCAGCGCCCTGTGATGCGTGTCAATAAATGTTCTGTGCCATACGTTTTTTCTGCAGCTCGTCCCTCGTCTGGCGGACGATCCTCAGGGCCTGGACCTGCTGTCCAAGCTGCTCACCTACGATCCCAAGCAGCGTATTACCGCGCAGCAGGCGCTTGCGCACCCGTGGTTTCAGACGGTATCTTAGGCTTAGACGATGACAGGAGCCACAACCCGTATGAGCAGCAGCGCAAGCACCAGCCAGTGCAGCCAGCTAGAGCCAGCCAGCTTCAGCCACCAGCAGCAGCAGCTTAGTGCGTCAGGTGTCCAGCGGTAAGCCTGGCCCTGAACTGGAGTGACGACGCTCTCGGGCACAGACGGTAGTTCTACAGAGCCTGTAGGTGCCTGGATCGGCACCCTAGCAGTGTGCCTCTCACAGCAGGCAGAGATAGCAGGGCTCCACTCGACCCTCAGTCAACGCCTCCCTACATGTACAGTGACTATTAGACGACATCCCCTTTTGAGTCGCTTGCTGGCTTCCCCGCCAGTCAAACGGCCCCTACATTTTTTTGCCCATCACTCCCCCCTTTGGAGCGGACATTTTCCTGATGTGCAGCAGTGGGTGCCCCACAGCGCCGGTGCCGTTGTGCGCCCCTCCCGCTCCTGATCGTCCCGCCTCCATTCATCCACTTGCGGTGTGGCTTTACCCATGCCGGGCAATGTGGCCAACCGTGCCATTATTCGTAGCCCCCCGTTCGACATGTACTACTTACCGCTTATCACTGACCTCTACTCAAGACCCCTTCCGTTACGTCGTGTGGCACGTTCCAGAGTCCAAGCGATTCATGTTTGCAGCTTGGCTCAGCCAGATGTTTGTTTGCTGTGGTGCTGCAGTGAGCAGAGCAAGTCCTGTAGAGCTTTTGGATGGCGCATGCGCCCTTGTGTCCTCAGGCAGACTTCAACTCGTAGTTGTGTTTTCTCAGGCTTGAGTTCATGATTGGAACCTGAAAACCCCGCGCAGCGTGTTGCTGCCCGCGTCAGAAAGTGCATCGCATCTATCCCGCATCTCGGTTCCTGTGGCACTCGACCTGCCTCGCAGGAACACTTCACACTGGGATAGGCCTGATGTGCCGGTTCCTGCATCTGGATACATGGGGGCGATTGTGTGATCCCCGCTTCGCTGTAGTCGTTTGCTGTTATCGTACTACCAACGTGTCATGCTTGAGGTACGCTCCCGCCCCGCGTGCCAGTTTCTGTTTTCACAGCCGTGCTGGATGCTTTCCGCCGCCCGGGCGCCGGCCTTCACCTGCGGTGTCAGTGTCGCTGGTACGGTTGGTGAGCGTGCGTATTTGTGTGGTTGTAGATATCCATGTACATGCACGCCCTTGGTCGTGAACGGGTCTGTCTAGGTATCACGCCTGTTGGTGATTTAGTGCAGTGTTTAGACGCTTGTGAAATCAGGCCACTGTGCGAACGGATGGCGATGCACAGCCGTGCCATGCGTAGCATTGCATAGGTGCCATATGGCCGAATCTCTTTGCCTCCGCGCATTATTTTGTGACAAAGCAGAAGTGAGTGGCGCCGCACACGGCGTTCCCTAGCCTAGTTCCGGTCGTAGGAATAAAGGGGTCTGGGCTGGAGGCTTGCCCTGACCCTGAGCACCACCAAAAGCCACAATTGTCAGCGCACGTGTGCGCGTTCATTTACGCTGTGACACACGTCTCAGCACGTCCGAGCCTAACCTCAGGCTTTAGGTATAGCCACGCACGACGTTATTGTGAAACTTTCCAGCGCGGCAGCGTGCTGTATTTTATTGCTGCCTGTGTGTGTGGAAGCACAGCGCATAATTCTACGACTTGTCTTTGCGTCAGCCCTGTGTTTGTTGTCCGCTCAGCCTTGCGCTGGGATCGAATGCACTCACCAAGGCGTCTTTGTTACAAACCTTCGCAAGTTTGCATAGCTGAAATGCGACTAGGCTTGCCCCCTTTCACATGTGTTCTGCGGTTCGATGCAGCCATGCAAATCCTTCTGTGTTCTGTGCGCATGGCACGACTGGGGCAGCCCGTCCACGCGGTCTAGCCCTATCCATCCCCCACTGCGCGTTGTAGTTCGGCCGTGCGCCCCGGGTTTGCGTACCCCTGCCCATTGTTGACAGCCCTTGCCTGCTCACAACATTCGCCTAATAAGCTTGACAACTTGGGTTAACTGCAGTCGACACCCACTGTAAATTGTAAGAAGTTCTGGGTCTGCATGTGCCGTGTTGATCGACATGCACAAGTAGACAAGTGGTACAGGTGGACAGTGTCGGACCACCTGTGAGTTGCACCCTGGCCTGCTGTGGAAGGGCATTAAGTGCACAGCAGGGTGTGACAAAAAGCGCTGACATCGGCGCATTCGCACCTAGGGCCAAGTACGGGTGCACTGCCCACTGTTGTGACAGGCTGGGCGGTTGTACAGCATGCGTCTCGTGCGTGCTCTGTGCAGTCCACTAACGGCCCTTGGCTAGTGACATGGAGACAGCCCAGGTGGCATCCCAGTAGTGCAAGCAGTCTAGTCCTCCAGTGTATTGGACATTTGGACCACATGCAACCTGCTTTTGCGGACATGGTGTCGGTGAGCTGGCGCAGTACGCCCACCTTTCGGTGGTGCATGAATGAGACAAGTTTGGCGAAGCACGTTACAAAGCATATCGTTAGTTATCACTGACAGCAGCGTATTCGATAATACTTGTTTATGTAGGACCCGCAATGTGCTTTAGACTAGCAGTGTGACCCACGCTTACAGTCTATGCCCTGTCACGGCTCATTCCGCTTCATATCCAGAACCATGCAGCTTTTGCTGTGTAACCCGGTGTTATGTTTATGCTTCCAATAATAGACTGCGGCCCATCCAATACGCACTTTCTCGTGGGCTTCCACGCCACGAGGAGCGTGCCGACAAGACCACCATTATGAACCAGACTATCATGTGAGCAGCCTATTGAGTGGGACAAACAAACTGAACCACTGCAGAGCGGCAGTCCAGCTGTGCAAGGGCGGTTCAACATGGCCAGTGCGGACCTGGCAACGCAGTTCTTGGATGAACTGTACGCTAGCGAGGAGGAGCAGCAGGAGGACCAGCCACTATTACTGCAAAGCCAGGTATATAAGATGCACTGCAACGTTTTGCTTGCTGCTGTTTACGCCCCTGACGCCAGGTAAGCATCGTGGTGCTGCCTGACTCGAACAGGTGCTCACGGAAGCAACGTCCAGGCCTACTTATCAGCAAATGGCACAGGCAGGCGCAATCGTATCCACAGTCCGGGCCAGGCCAAAAGGTCAGCCTGCGGTTCCTGCAGGGAAGCAGCGAGTCGACGGCGTGGTTGCTAGCGTGCGCGACAAGCATGCAGTGTATGAGCGGGTGCTCCTTGAAGCCCGTAAGGCAGCGGACCTTGTCGAGGGCATGGAAAATGAGATACGGTGAGCCTCACCGTGGGTGTCCTAAATCCGCATGCAGACAAGAACGAAGGCATCAATCATGCTTTTGTCAAGCGGACGTGGCACCAGCTGCATACAAGGGTCTCATGAACCAGCCACCCAGGTTGAGCTACTGCAAACACACCATCACGTGTTGCGGCCAGTATGATGTGCACCATTCCGGACTTGCCTCCGAAACCAAAGCGGAACAGGAACAGGAGGCGACGAGGTGAAGTGCTCAACATGTGTGCGTCCGTGTGTGTGGGTACAGGTCCTTGGAAGAGGAGGAGGCAGAGCTGCAAGCAAAGCAGCCCCCACTTCCAGAGCGGCTTCGGCAGGTCAGGCCCAAAACGAGCGTGCCAGCGCCATACACCACATGCTCGAGGCAGCTCTTAACATACCGCAACAATGCGCTTTGTGAAAGGACATGTTATGGGCGCGCACGGATGTACCTGCACATGCAGCATGCCAAGGCAGCACATGTCATGCGGCCTCGTCCTTGATTTTGCGCAGTGCGTGCCACTTGCCCTGTGTTGCCACTTCGCCAGGCTGCTGGTGGCCTGTGTCACGGGCAGCGGACCCAGCCAGGGCCCGCATTCCAGTTCATGCACATGAGTCTTGCCACTCATGCGCCAGGCCTGCCATGACGTCACGTTACCCAACGTGCCAAAGCGGTACCGAATCTGCTTGGACACGACAGAGGCACAGCTCGCAACTTGAATGCAGGGATGCATGCCAAGTGCCAAGTGATTGATCAATGTCGACAGTTCCTCAATCCTTGCACCCATGCGCGTGTGGTGGCGTGTGCTGCAGGTGCGCACCTGGGCAGCGGAGCGGAGGGCCTCCCTGGAGCCTCAGCGGGGCATCAGGGAGGCCAAGGCCCTGGAGCTCATAGCAGCTGAGAGCGCGCTGCGGGCGGCGGAGGCTGAGCTGGACTTCCTGGGAATGGCGCAAGCGGAGCTCGAGGAGCAGCAGGTGGGCGCTGCCACGGCAGGCGTGTGCTTTGCGGGTGTGCTCGTGTGTGTGCTGTGAAAGCGATGAAAGCGACGCTCGCCGTGATGTGATGGGCTGCGCTGCGGTATGAGACCGTGCGTTTGACGCGCAACAGCAGTCCTGCAGTGCAGTTCGCCGGCAGTGTGGCTGAATCACGATGTGGGTCACGCCAGGTGAAGGGGCAGCCCGGACCCCCTGTATCGGCCCTACCTCTGCCTCCTACCTCCCCCTGTCGCATGACGCGCACTGCACTGGATACTCAACGGTGGGCGGGCTCACCTCCCCATATATAATGACGGAATCCACGGAACCCACGCTGTGGAATGCAGCATGGTGCTGATGCACGTCATGCGTGCCGCATGCGCGTGTGCAGGGTGAGGAGGCGGCCGCCATGGCGTCGACCGCCGCCGCGCTGCGTCAGCGGGAGGAGCGTGCGGCGCTGGGCTACACGCGGCAGCTGGGCAGGGCGGCGGACGCACGCGCCGCCGCGGAGGCCGACCAGGCGGCGCTGAAGGAGCGGACCGTTCGGTATGTCATACACAGTGACACACGGATACGCCATGATTGGATGAGTCATATATGCTCGCACACTGGAATGCTGGAACGCTGGAATGCTGGGCTCGTGTGAACCCTTGTCCGCATGCCAAGAGGTGCATGCAAGCGAATGCACCTCCATGGATGTGCACGGTGCACCCGCAAGCTGCCGTATAACACGTCTTGAAGGAGGGGTCATTGGGTGCAGTTGTGTACGCGCCTCATGCACTGGCATGCATGCAGCCCCCCCAAGGCTCAGACGTACAGCCTGAGCCCTCAGGCATGCCTTGCTGATAGCTCTGGTTTAGCGGGTTTGCATGCCAGTTGCTGCCCAGGTCTGCGCAGAAATCAGTCTTGCATGTGAGGGGCTTGATGTGGGGGCTGATTTTGACTGATCGCACCGAATGCTTACTAAAGCCAGCCAGCCTGGCCGATGCGATGAAACGAACGTCACTTGGAACTTTACTCGTGTTGGGTTTGGGCTGGCTCGTGTGGCGCAGGGCTGCGGAGGAGGAGCGAAGGAAGGCGCAGGAGCGGCTGTCTCAGAGCCAGTCCCGCGTGCAGGTCAGCAGTAACAGCAATGCCATGGTGCCATGCCTGCAAGGCCCTGGTGGTTGCTCCATGCCGATAGTCACCTGTGTGTCCGATTCATGAATTTCCAGCTGTGATTATAGTCCAGCACTCCAGCAGGCGTAATGAGTGGCAGGCACCGGGTTGCAGTGCGAACCTTCACATGACGTGGACCATCACACCGCGCCCATCATTCGCTCGCTGCTGAGGAAGCAGAGCAAGCAGACACCACCAACCAAGCCACGATTTGCCAGTGTGCGTCAGGTGTTGTCGTCATTAACGTACCAAGTAACGAGTGTAACCTGGATTTTGTCCGTTGTGATTACTTTTATGTCCATCCCGGTGATAATGTGGGTGTGCAGGAGACGGTGTCAAAGGGCCGTGACGTCCAGGTGGCTGCTGCCAAGCACCGCCAGGCCGTGGTGTCGGACCTCAAGGCCTCCCTGGGCAAGGTCAACGACGAGATCGCCGCGCAGGCGCAGCTGACACGGTGCGTGTGACTCACCCACGCGCCTATGGCTGTGCCCATCACGGATGGCGGCATAAACCTGCACACAATGTCGCTGGGGATGAGCACATAAGCAGCACATAAGCAGGGACACGTTTACAGACTACCCTACCATTCATGCATTTCAGCAGTAACCCACACCATCATGTCATCTGGACTTGCCCAACAGAATTCCAGCCATGCGCATGCAGTCCTGCGTTCCGTGCCAGACTCCAACTCCCAAGTCCTCACTTCCGCACCTGCTTGTGCCCCTGCACCCTTGGCTCATGCTTCACACCCTGCTTCACATCACATCCTGTTTCACACCTGCAGCCAGCTCCAGAAGCAGAAGGCGCAGCTGCAGCAGCGTGAGTTCCAGTCGCTGGTGGAGGGGGGGCACAACCCATACGAGGTGTACCGCCGCCGAGACAACGCCGCAGAGGTGCGCGCCCGCTTACTTAACCTGCATACTACACACAGGGGGCTGACTTGTTGCGTCCCACAAGCACGCTCTGGTGGTTTGTGCTGCTGCACGTACCTCACACCCTGGTGCACAGGCACACGCACCCCACACACAATGTGCAGTAGTCTCTATCCTGCGCGGCCCCACAGGATTCACACCGCATGGCCCCACGGGGCCCTCTTCCTGACACGCTGTGCGCACACATGCGCCTCTGCCTGTTGCAGGCTCAGCGAACGCGTGCGCGCGTCAAGGCCAACATCCAGGACCGTCAGCTGGACATCGCCGCGCAGCTGGCGCGCGAGGAGGAGGCCTACCAGCAGGCCGTGCAGGTGAGGACCCCACATACACCATCATCATCACGAGTTGATGGCATGGCAAGAGGGTCAGAGTCTCAGAGATACAGGGCCCAACATGGTCAGTGTTAGCCTGTTGTTGCTTACTGCTTGACTCGCAACTGCGAGCGATTATCGGTCTGCACCTAGAGGGGAGTGTTGGCCTCGGCTAGAAAGCTCCCAGTGCAAAACAAATCTGAAGCACGAATTCATGACATGGAAAGCAGTGTATGACAAGTGATTAAGGGGTACAGGGCCGGGCGTGTCTGTCGTTGCTGTGCAAGCTGGAACGGCGAGCAGCGCATCGCGCACCTCGTCCAATCGCTCTCGCCTTCATACTGCCATAAATCAAGTCCTCGAAATCTCAAAAGGCACGGCGTGGCGGCCACGACTCTAGCTCTGAACTGGTGCGTCATTGACACTCATCGTTTAACGCGCATGCGCATGGCAGGTGCGGGCCGCCGAGAAGGCCGCGCGCGAGGCGTTTGACCGCGAGATGGGCGTGGCGGCGCGGGAGGCTCGAGTGGAGGCGTACATGCGCTCGCACACGCGCGGCGGCGAGGACCTACTGGACCCCACTGGCAGGATGGACCTGATGCCCTCACAGGTAGGCGTGCGTATGCCCCCAAAACCACGTTGGTTCAAATACGGTTGTCTCTCTCGAAAATCCTGAAAGCCTAAAACCTGGGCGAAAACCAAGCGGTGAGTTTACGTTTGCAACCGTTTGTACTACCATGCACAGGGCCAGGCGTGCATGATGCATGCATATGGTCACATGGCCCCACCTCATGCACCTGGGCACCCCCCCGCCCCCCCCCCCACACACACACACGGGAAGCAGAATACTTGAACACAC
>BDDA01000094.1:96161-121278 GCA_001662385.1 Chlamydomonas asymmetrica
TGACGTTTGCGCCGGCGGTGGCGGAGGCGGAGCGCTTGGAGCTCTTGGTGATGTACAGGTGGGTGTGGCAGAGTCGTTTCACTTACTTGGTTTCCGTGGGGCCGTGCAGCATGCTTTCCATGGGGCCATGCCGTGTGTATGCGTGTGAGAATAGGTGGGTGTGGGGGCGGCGGCGACGCGCGAGGCGGCGGGGCAGCTTGGGCTGCTTGGCCCGGGAATTGCGATTGCGGCTGTGATTGGTGTAGCCTTGCTTGCTCACGTGTGCCTGCCTGACGGCTGCCTGGGGTGCACCTAATGACCACGCATGCTGACAATGCGCCGCCGCGTGCAGGGCACCCTCGCAGCGCAAGCTGCGCATCCCCAACCACAACGTCACGCTGACGGGGCTCGGCAGGGACGTCGCCGTGTACCTTGACCGCCCCGTCCTGGACTTCCGCTGCTGCGTCAACGGCCGCGTCTACCGCGACGCTCTCGTCGTGCACAACGACGGCAAGGCGGCCATGAAGGTCTCTGTCGTGCGCCGCCCAGAGCTCGACGGGTTCGTGGAGTTCAACCCGGAGTTTGGTTTCGTGCAGGCCGGGGATACTTTCCCCATCAGCGTCCGGCTCAAGCCCTCCCTTGAGATGCTGGAAAAGTGCGCCAAGCATGTGGTGGACCCGGATGCCGCGATCTTGGAGATCCCCATGCGGCTGGCGGTGCCGGACCAGAAGATGCCGGTCAGCTTCTCCGTGCGGGCGCAGCTGAGCGGCAGCGGGCTGGAGTTTGACCCGCCGCAGCTGGATTTCGGCCGCTGCGTGTTGGCGGAGCGCACGGGCATCCCTCTGCGCATCACCAACCCTGCCCGGGTGCCACAGGTGCGACACTGCCGGCAGGCACCATGCCATAGTTGGTAGGGAGAAAATGCTCGTTCCAACAGGCATGTATGGATGTACTGTATAGGATGGCTGCACACTCTGCAGCATGTATGCAAAGAGCGGTGGATTCCTACTCTAGGCCCGGGCTCACCATGCAAAATGCTAACCATGCGAAATGGGCCCACGTTCAGGCGTTTGGGTTCGTCAACCTCCCGCCCGGCCTGAGCATCAGCCCCAACGACGGCTTTGGCTACCTGCTGCCCGGGGAGACGCTGGAGCGCACGGTAGCGCTGCAGCCGCCCATCCCAGGACCGCAGACCTTCGCCCTCACGTGCAAGACCCTCCTAGGTGGGTCTCTGCCCTGCACACAGCTTGCACAAGCTGCTGCATGTTATGTTACATCAGGAGCTGCATCAGGGGCACGTCGGCCAAATGTCGCATGCGCGCCCCAGATGGGGACCAGGCAAGCAGAGCAGCTGCTGCATGTCAGCCAGTACAAGCAGCTCTCGATTGCGCGTCGCGCATCGGCCATTACCATTATGACTCCTGCTAGCCAGAGACCGCGCTGGACCACGACGAACAAGTGTGTCCAACCTCATCCGCCGCTGCTTGCCTGCGTGGCACTCGCATCACTCGCATCTACCTTTCTGCAGGCCGCACCTTCTCGCTGCCTTGCAAGGCGGAGGGTGTGCAGCCGGCGCTGACGCTGTCCCACAACCGCGTGCGCTTCCCCGCGACACCCATCGGCACCACCAACTCCATCGCCGTCACCATCGCCAACACAACAGACTCCCCGCAGGTGCGCAAGGAACGAGAGAGAGAGAGAGAGAGAGACAGCACCTCGGGTCCGGCATCGTACACAGTGGCATGCATGTGATGGCATACACTGGAGCTGGCAGAGCCATGCATCATGTGGCGCTGGCAGGTTCTTGGTCATGCTGCTGCAGCACAGAGCGCATGACCATGCACTGCGACGCACCTCAGCCCTGTGCCCATGGCTGCCAGTCCATTGCACAACAGTTCAATCGCAAATGCACGACTGTGATTCATGTTGCATGCTCGCGTGTTGTTGATTGATCATTACGCCTTTAGGTACCTTATCATCGCTGCCTTGCTGAGCGGTTGTGTCCCACACCACGCAGGCGTTTGAGTTTGCAGTCCCGCCCGGTAGCGACCTCACATTCAGCCCGCACGTCGCGGAGCTTCCGCCACGTGCGCGCCTCAGCGTGCTACTCAGCTACGCGCCCATGCCGCAGCCAGACGACGATCCGCTGGACAGCGCTGGCAGGGACGGCGGCAGCCATGATGGCGAGGATGAGGAAGGCGGGGGAGAGGGGTCACCCCCTGCATCCCCCGGTGATGGCAAACCCAAGGCAAAAGCCCAAGGATCTGGCAAGGTAAGCGGCAAGTGTACACAAGCACCTGGATATGTACCGTAATACTGATGATTGGGGAGGTGTCATACGTGCATCAATTCAATGTGGGCGCAAGCACATGGTGATGCCGAGCACCCTCACCCAGCGTGAATGAAACAAGCTACGGGTGAGGTCATTGTATCTGTCAGCCCCTATAGGGGCACAATGGGCACACCGGATGGTAAGCAGTGAACCTCACACCTTCATTGCGAGCATCGACACCTTAACTGGCAGGTGCCGCAGGCGCTGCCTCAAGTGGCCGACGCTGCCTGCTCGATGTGGGGTGTGCTGCAGGCGTTCAAGGGCATTCCCGAAGGCGATGAGGATGATGAGGAGGATGAGGATGAAGATGACGAGGACGATGGTGATGACGAGGACAGAAGTCAGCAGGATGAGGATCAGGATGCAGAGGGCGACGATGAAGGATCAGATCCGATCAACAAATGGTACCGTTGGCGTGAGTACAGCATATCGTGCTACATCCGGCCGCCTCAACCCGCCCAACCGCCATCCTCCTCGGCCGCAGCAGGCCTCGATGCTGGCACTGGCGCTCGCTCGGGATCAGCCGTGTCCCAAGCACCAGCAGTAGCCCCCCAGGAGCTGCATCTGCAGGTGACCACATGTGCAGTACAGCCGGATCTTGTGTTGGTGACCCCCCTGGACTACTCGGATCAGGCCAGGGCCTACACGCTGGACTTTGGGCCGGTGCCTGTGGGGCAGCGAGTACTGCAGCGGCTGGAGGTTATGAACCAGGGTAAGCACTGGTTCCCCCTCTGTGGGGAGTATGGGCCATTCAGCCGACACGCTCCTGATGTAACTTAACATTGACATGACATAGCATAGCACTGGAAAAACTTAAGCTGGATGATTGATGGTGTCCACGCTCTTTGCGCAAAGCTTCGGGGCGGGGGCTGGAAATGTGGGACTGAATGGGCCAGCACGTGGGGGTCATGGGGGCCAGCATGGTAATTTGGGGGGCGTGAGGCCAGGCAGTGGGATGCGATTAGTGGCCCTGGCAATCACACACATGCATCATGGTGCCGGGTCGCAACGGCTGAGTGTGGGTTGGACGATGCCATGGTCAAGCTACCCTATTGGCCGATAAGCCCATCGCATCAGGCCATTCACGGATCTCTGCACTGGCTACGTCGATGCATGGGGAGGATGTTGGCATGTGTTGCATGCGCTGCATGCAGGTGATCACGAGGTGATGCTGCAGGTGGATCCTCTGGCGGCTAGCCAGACCTTCTGCCTGATCAACGCGCCGCGGCCCATCGCGCCTGTCGCCAGCTTCCGCGTCACGCTGGCATTCCAGCCGGGCGCCCGCACGCAATACCTGGAGATGTTAACGCTCAGGTGAGGCGCCTTGATGGATTAAATGATTGATAAATACATTTTACAGCACTTGGCCGATCAGTCCATTCATGGATGAGCATAGCGGTGCGGCGCCTGGCTGCACTTTGCACCCTGGCCTGCGTGGCACGTCAGCAAACAGCCCGTCAGCATTGATCTGCCACCCTCCCGGCGTTGCCGCTACTCACCCACAGGGAGGGGATTGCACACACGCACATGGCTCTCAGAAGATTATTAATCGTGTATTGGTTTGCCTGCGTGCTACAGGTCTGCCAAGACGCAGGTGCGTGTGGCGCTGCGGGGTGAGGGCATCGCGCCGGAGCTGCAGCTCAGCCCGCCAGAGCTGCCCTCCACCGGCTTGGACCTGGGCGACGTGCTCAAGGGGGACAGCGGCGAGAAGAAGTTCAAGGTCACCAACGTGTGCCCCTTCCCCCTCAGCTTCACCATGCGCTTCAGGTATGAAACAGGAACCACATTCATGGGTTGGTGATGTGATGACAATGTACCGTTTGAGATGTGATTGCGTGCCTGAAGTGGTTCTGGGTTGGGATGTCGCACTTGGGTTGCCGCAAAGCGCTGCAGGGCAACGCAAAACGAGCGCCGCCATGTCCGTGCATTGTGTGCGCCTCACTAAACGCATCACACCAACGTGTTGCTCCCCCGTATTGCCTGTGGTTGCCCGGTGGTGCTGACACACTGTTGCTCCCCCATGCATGATGCATTACCCTCACCCCCGCAGGGGGGTAGCTGACCCCAACCTCGCCATGGCTCCTGCCTTCTACGCCAAGCCCTCAGAGGGGACACTGGCGCAGGGCGAGACGGTGGAGGTGGTGGTGGTGTTCCAGCCCAACAGCCAACGCCCCTACTTCCACGACGTGCTGCAGGTGCGTGAGGGCGAGCGCTGCAGAGCTCCGAGCTAGCGTGTGCATGTTGCGTTTGCAAGCTGCTGCCGTGTCACACACCCCATGCTGTGCATGTGGACATTTCCGGCGTTGCTTGATGCTGCACCGTGCATCGTTTCCAATTACGGGATGAACGTGTTTGCAGCGTGCTTGTAGTCTAACGTGATTGCTCCCGTTCTGGGGCCGGCCCTGGGCCGCTGGCTAATAGGCTGCGAGTAAAGCAGTGAACAACAAACAACAAAACACATCTTCTGCAATGCTGCATGCGTCTGCGCAGGTACACGTGCCGAACCAGCAGTCTGAGCTGTTGGTGCCGGTGCGGGGTCGTGGCTGGGAGGAGGGCGTGTTCATCTCCGGCGCCACCTACCCACCTCCTGCAGAGGACCCCTTCATGGAAGCATCCCTCGCAGCCACCTACCTCCCCCCACCCCCCCAAGCATCCCCCTCAGCGCCCGCTTCAACGTCATCATCAGCACCCGCAGCGCCTGCAGCTGCACCCAACAAGGCGCAGGCTGCGCCTGCAACAGCGGCAAGCGCGACACCCCCGCGACAGCTGGTGCTGGATTTTCCGGACGCGATCTACACCGGCGAAACCGCGACCACCACGGTCACGCTGGGCAGCCTCAAGAGCAGCTTGTTAGGCGGCTCTCCAGGGGAGGTGTTGATCGAGGACCCCGGAGCGGCCGCAAAGGAAGCCGGCTGGGCGGTCGAGGCCAATAAGGTTGCCGTGCCGGCCGGCGACCGGCGCCAGCTCGCGCTGAGATACAGCGCGCCGGCTGCGCCCGGTCCGGGCATGGCCGCGTTCCTGGGCCACAGCGCGTGGGTGACCCTGCCACTGAAGGTGACGCTCAAGGGGGGCCTGCCGGCGCCCGCGGTGCCCTCAGAGGGACGTAAGGCTGTGCTGCTGCTGCGCATGATGCTGCACCCCGGGCAGCGGCCGGCTGGGCAGGCGGTGCCGGCGTCCGTTACACCCGCTGGCGAGACGCCGGAACCGTTGGTTGCGGCCAAGGGGGCACCCGCTGCGAAGAAGTGATAAGAACACCATGACCTGACCTGACACCTGAGTGACTTCCCCTCCTGGACCTCATTCTGACCACAGACATACCGGTAATTCCTTGGAAGCACTTGCTTTGCACCTTGGCTAGACATGTGCGATTATGCTACAGCAGGCGCAAGGCAGGACTGTAGGACAGTATCTGCTTGCGTGCACGTTGTAACACGGTTGGAAGTGTGACATGCGGCGCTCATTGCTTCCTGCATGAACGGCTGCCAGCAGAATTTTATGGACCTTGGGATGTGTGTGCGTCACCTGGCGGACTCACTGTCAACTGCAGGTTGAACTCAATTTTGATGCCATTTCTCCATTTTGTGTCCTCCTGCCTGGTTGTCTCCATGTGTGCACGCTACGCAGTGCAGGCTGCCATCTCTCGTGTGATGGGGGTCTCCGTTTAACAGCCCCCTGCCTGACTTGGTTGTGTTGGCTGCGGAGTGTGCCACACGTTGTGCACGTAACGGTGCTGAAGTGTCAGGCAATCCCGTGTTGCTGAGCACCAACCGGCTACTCCGCAAGACGATCACTGTGAAAAGCATTCAGCGCTTGTTGATCAGGCTCTGCTGGACAGGGCTCCTACCCGGCGTGTTCCTCATGCACCTGCATACGGTAGTTGCAAGGGCACTGCCACTTGGAGCCAGCGGGCATTTCGAACTGCGGTCTTTACCGGTATACAGTATCGCCATCAGCCCTGCTTGGCCGGTCTATGATCACGCATTGCCATCAGCCAAGCACTAAAGAACCAACCAAGCAGTCAGTTGGTGGTTGAGGCCGGCTGGATTAACCTGGGCCCTCAGATGAGGTCAACTAGTTTGTCCCCTATCGCATTCGGGGATGGTCATGTGGCAGAGCAGGACTGCCACCGACCCCGGTTGGCCCAACCTACCGTATTCACACCGGTAAGCAACTGGCAGGCAACTCAATTGGCAGCACAATGCCACACAAGGTGGGAGGACAGCGAGGAGCATCTGCCTCACGCAGCCCTGCATTGCTGAGCTGTACACATGCATACAGTCCTGCATGCTCTTACCACTTGCTTGCTCTAGCAAG
The DNA here is from genome assembly GCA_001662385.1 of Chlamydomonas asymmetrica. Classification (NCBI taxonomy): domain Eukaryota; kingdom Viridiplantae; phylum Chlorophyta; class Chlorophyceae; order Chlamydomonadales; family Chlamydomonadaceae; genus Chlamydomonas; species Chlamydomonas asymmetrica. The sequence goes on from BDDA01000094.1 coordinate 102,787, forward strand.
TACCCGTAATGCAGTCCACACGACATATAAGCGAACAGCCAAACACACACACGGTGCAGCTATTGACGTCGCGCCGTAATCCAGGTCGGCTGCTCGGACGCAGGCTGTGGCTGTGGCCAGAATGCTGGCAGCATTCGCATATATGCACGCTCCTCAGTAGCGGCAGGTAGCCTTCACAGGGCGGCGCGCCTTCACGGCGTCGGCAGCCAGCTTCGCCGCGGCTGCAGGGTGCAGCGGGCGCTCTCCGTCCGCCGACGCCGCCAGGCGAGCGTTGAGGTAGGCCCAGGCCCCGTCCCTACCGTCGCTCTTCGCGGCAGCAATCCACTCAATTACCGCCTGAAGGTTTCGAGCGTACGCGTCCACCAGAGCCTGTACCACGGGTGCCCCGGGGTCACTCACGCTGCAGAACAGGTTGAGCCACTCCACCAGCTCGATCAGGCTGTTGAGGCGTTGCCCCTTCAGCAGCTGCTCCACGTGCTGCTGGTACAGCTGAACGGGGCGCTCCAGGCCGTACTTGGCAGCGAGCGGCAGCGCCAGCTTCGCGTTGGCCTGGGCGACAGGCGGAAGCGCGGCAAGGCACAGCCGGCCTGTGAATTGTCTTACACAGCTCATTGCACTACCGTGGGCAACACACCTATAGCATCCTGAATGCAGTGCAGTATTGTATATGTGATGATTGTGTTTGTGTTTTGGCTCGGGGGGGCAGCAGGCCTCACCAGAGTCATGAACGACGGGTCGGCGTCCTGCCTCCGGAGATCAGCCAGCAGCAGCAGGTGCTGCCACCCTTCCAGGCTATCCTCCTGCAGCAGCATCCTCACAGGACCGCTGCTAGTGTGTTCTCTGCTCCATATGTCGACCGCGCCCCGCCGATGCTCTCTGCTGCCAGTCCTGTCAGAGTCTGCAGCGTTTTCGTTGACCAGGGGTGGTTGGAGGGCGCCGAGGAGCACAGGAGCAGCCAGCTGCAGCAGCTCCCGTTTGACCGGAAGCTCCTGCTGGCCTTTCAGCACCAAGACAAGGTCTGGGCTGGCAGGCTCAGGCAGGCGGACAGGCACGCTGCACGGTTGCGGCGCAGCAGGTGAGGGGTGCGTGGCCAGCAGCGTCGGGCCCGGCAAGTTGCGTGCAGCTGCGAGGGCCATTGTTGCTCTGCACTCTGCAGTCAGCAGGGCTGCAAGCAGGGCGGCCACAGGGTGTTTATCCGGTATGTTTGCTTGGGAACAGCTCAGCCAGGCGTTTCTGTTAACGCAGGGTTCAGAGCTGCAGCAGCAATGTCCTTGTGAAGTTGCAGCATCCTTGGACACAAATCTGACAGCCCCCAGTACCAGCTGTCAACTGGGGCAAGCTGGCAGGCGTGCATCATTACAATCTTGAATGTGTATGAATTATAGGCAAGCATCTCAGCTTTCACCTCGAGGAATTGATAAACCGCGTGCTTGTCTGCATTGGCGGGCGTCAATCACTCTGGAAGTGGCGCAAGTACGCCACCCACTCAGCCAACGAACGGGAAGTTAATCAATCGACCATGCATAGCGTCCGCGTGCACACAGCCATCATCACACTCATGCTACTTGTAGGGCTACAGCTGGCTGACTCAGCCGGCAAACACAGCACTGGGGTGCGACGCATTGTGAACCTAAGCTCTCGGCTCCCACCATGCATGCCTTTGGGCAAATCGTGCAGCGGAACAAAGTAACCATGCATGGCCACAAACCGCTCAGGCACCTGCACATACAGCAAAGTCTGTGTTGCGCATCTCTGCGCTGTGCATCTATGCCATGATTGCGGCCTGTGTAAAATCACTATGGAACATGAAGTAAGGCTGAACAGCTGCGCTGCAACTACCGTACACCTACCGCAAAACTGCTTGCCACACTGTCAGAGCTGCAACGTGGTGTGCGCCAAGCAAGACAAACTTGGTACCGCACTACGAATGCGGTGTGCAAAATCACCACGCAACCGATGAATCGGGTCATTCACCTGATCTGAACGCCTCGCAGCTGCCTGAATCCGAACACCTCGCCTTTTACGCACCAAACAGGCAATCTGAACCAACTGTACAGTACCGTACCTCGCTACCTCTATCAGCGTGGCCATACGGGGTTTGTATGCAATGAAATGGCGGCTGCAGGCAAGGTGTGCCATGCCATAACAAGCAAGCAAGGCGGCGCACCTGGCCATGCTATAACAAGCAAGCAAGGCGGCGCACCTGGCCATGCTATAACAAGCGAGCCTTGCTTGTCTCAGCCCCGCCCAGCTTGTCTCTTGCACCCTGAGCACACAGCACAACGCCAGTGTTACCGCCACTACTCCCTGAAAGATGATACTATCAGTGATAGTAGCAACAACGCAGATCATTTTATGACAGGTCGTCCATTGATAGGAGCTTGACGGGCTTCTGGCGCGCTAGCAGCCCGCCCTTGCCGTTCGCCACCGCGGCCGCCGCCGCCACCGCCCCGCCCACGCCGCCCGGCGGGCTCGCCGCCACGTAGCCGTTGGAGCCCTGCAGCTTGGCGTAGCCTGACAGCCCCAGCCGCTGGCCCGGCGGCAGCGCCGGCTTGGACGTCACCGGCGCCACCTTGACAGCGCCGTTGCCAGAGGAAGGCGTGGCGACGCCGTTTCCGCCACCGCTTTTCCCCCCGTTGGGTGCGGCACTCGTGCCGTGTTTGGAGGTGCCGGTGGGTCCGGAGGGCTTACGCTGCTGGTGGGACTGCTGCTGGTTGTCCCGGCTAGCCCGCATCGCCGCGATCGCCGCCGCTTTCGCGTCGCTCACACCCGGCGGACGCGGCCCGTTGCTGCCCGCCTGGCGCTGCGCCAGCTGCTGCTGCCGCGCCTGCAGCTGGTGCGGGGCGAGGTACGTCGTGCGCTTCACAGTGACCTTCACGCCCGCCTTGAGGGAGGCGGAGGTGGAGGTGGTGGAGTTCGTGCGGTGGTTGTAGCTCGTGCGCGACTGGCCGATGAGGCCGAGGCCCTGCAGCAGCTTTGCCTGGCCCTGCGGCTGCGCCAGCAGACTGCTCTGCTGGGAGGTGATGGCCGGGGTGCGGAACGCGGGCGTGGGTGCGCAGCGGGAGCGCTTGGGTGGGGGGAGCTTGCTGGTTGCCTGTTGCACACACATTTTTGTGGTGGGGCAAAAGGGGCATGGGGAAAATGGGTGAGGGATGTGCATCCACGGTGCATGTGAGACACATGGGTGCGAAACATGGTAATGTGATTGGGCAGTGAGGCAACTGTGGCATTCGTTAACATGCCTGCGTTTGCTATTCAGGCAGGAGCCATGAAGGACACCCGCGCAGCCACGGCATTTAGACTTAATGCCCCCCCCCTTCACTTGAGCTGCACGGGTCAGGTAGTAGACCTGGGTGCTGTGAGAGGCATATCCACTCTCGCACCACCACCCACGCATGCATGGGCCTGCCGCCTGACCCCAATCCCAGTATCATCAACGCACGGTGCGCACCACCAACCCACCCAGACTGACAATCATTTGATCATTTCCTTTACTGGCCAGCTAGATGCAGCTGCCGACTGCAGCACAATGCGGGCAGATTCGTCCCGCTTGCCCTCCCCCTGCCGCTTGCCCTCCGGTCCGCCACTTCTCCCGCGTCCCGCCTCACCGCCGTTCGCTTCTTGGTCTGGTTGTCCTCCTTGTACGCGGCCTGCAGCTTGCCGCGCAGGCGCGCCGCACGGTCCGCCTCCTCACGCTGACGAGTGAGCAAGCACACCCGCCAGTCGCCTGCACGGTTGCAGATTATGCACACGCAAGCGCACACCGCCATACGGATGTACGCCAAGTACCACGGTCAAGAACCGATTATACCTCTTACCGTGTGGTGCCTGGGTCGTGCATGGTTCTGCTGGGTGCACATGTGCACAGTGCGCTGAGCGGAAGGCTGGGGATGCGCCTTGTGGGGCAACAGGCAGGTGAGCACGTGAGCTGCTGCGCGTGCCATGCGCACCCTGCGTGCTCACCTTCAATTGCTGAAATGCCTTTGGGAGGCACATAGTCCTCTGGTCTTGGACTTCGCAGCTTTGGAACCTGCAAAAGCAAGGTTGCCAGGTTTGAGAGGTCGCTTGTGGCACCACGTGGGTGGGGGCACGGTGTCGTTTCTGCCCGTAGTGTTTTTCCTGTGGGCCATTTGCTGCCCACTTCATGTTTCACCCCGCACGAAAGCGCAACGCACACGGCGAGCCCCACTGGTACCTGCTGGGGCGGCGTGTTGAAGAGCTGTGAATAGAGGCGGTTCCAGATGGGCCACGTGTACCTGGAGAACAGCGCAGGACGAATTAGGCGCAGTCACGGTCGCAGCGACAGCGCATGCACTCCGTGACAGGCGGAGACCACCACGCATACACCCTCGCTTGAAAATCTCGAAGTCTACTAAATAAAACAACCACATACCATGAAAGGTCCCGCCCGCTGCCTCTGAGCGTTGCGTCCTCAATCTCCGCCAACTGGTGTACGCTGCAAAAATTGAGAATGTCTCGCACTGACTCCTGGTCCACATAGCCAATATCACCTGCAAGCAAGTGCATACACAGCTCGTTCGGGGAAGGTGGCTTTTGGACAGGAGTTATCCCCTGGACCACCACAGCTTCACATAGTAACCCTGCGAATTGTGAAACGTACCCAACAGGTCTCTGTAATGGCTGAGCGTATTTACGCATGTACGACGAAGGGTGAGCGGCTGATAGGTCCTCTGGGGTCCAATGGCCACAGGCGGAGGTTGCAGTGCTGCTTCAGGCGCTGCCTCGGCAGGCGCTGCTTTGGGCTCATCCTCGCTGGGAGCCTCGCGTGGTGTTGCCTCGTACTCGTCGTCACTGCGGCCTGGCTCATATTCTTCCTCTTGTTCTAAGAGCTCGTGTTGGGGTTCATCCTCACCAAAGACAGCATCCATGAGGTCCTCGTCACCCCCACTGTCCGACATTTTGCCTACTAGCGTCTTACGTTGGGACCGGCGGAACAAGCGCCTGACACTACTTGCCTATCTATACTATGCACTTGAACGATTGGTTTCTGGCCACTGCTTGTGCTTCAGCCTTGCTGCTAGCTCATGATGCTGGTGCAACTCCGGTGCGGTTGGATGGATGCATGCGACATTCCGGTCTGTGTCTGGCTGCTGCTGTCAGCTGGTGAGGCAAGTTCAAGCTCGTCGACGTGCCAGACCTGCCAGCATCTCCCAAAGCAGCACGCAGACTTGCAAGCATTATTGACACATGCATGCACGGCGCAGCCAGGCATGCAGGAAGTGCGCCGAGTCCGCAGCCCGTAGCCCGAACGCAAAACATGCAGCACCAGCCACGCAGAAATCACAAGCGTGACCATATTTATGAGAAGGGGGCCTGACAATCGTGCGGAAAAGATGATAGACGAGTAACTTGTTGCCGTAGCAAGTCCATCGCAGCGAGACCACCTCTGCATCATGCAGTTATGGGCAAACCCATGCAGCGCGCTCGCATGCCAGCAGGCACCACATATACTCATATGAGAGGCATCCTGTACTGTGCACGCAGGTGTGGTGCCGAAAGAGCCAGCAGGCCCGTTGTCATGGTCACAGAGCACATACACTGAACACGGTTGATGTGCATTGCATTGCCACACAGCAGCAATGCATTTTGAGTACAGGTAGTTGACCGCTCACTAGCATTACGTGCCAAGGTGAAGGCAGCATGGTGCAACATGCTCCCTGCGCATTACTAAACATCCATACAGGTGATGATGGATGATATTGCTGCTCGCATGCGCACATGCAGTAATGCAGCAGGCGTCACATGCTGCAGTCGCACGCGTGCAAGCCGGTTCAATCCATGACGTGCATGGAGCTAAATCTTCTTGCCCGATGAGATCTCGTCCTGTGGCAGCCGTGTCTTTGCCACGGCCTTGACGGACAGGGCTAGCACCAGGAACCCTATCAGCGCCACCCCGGCTTGCCACAAGTAGGTCACCAGACCCTGCAAACGGGTGAGACGTGCAAGGGGCGTCAGCAGACCCCTGCACCCCACTGTGGGCAACAACAACAAAGAGCAGCCGTATGACTCACCTTGTTGACGGCCTTATGTGGCAGCGCCAGCTCTATTGTGACGAGCGCTAAGAGCCATGTCAGCGTCCCCGCCTGCATGTGCGCAACAGCCCACAGTGCGATTAGAGTGCGCACACGTGTAGGTGCAGGTGCATAACCGCACAGCACAAGAAAGGCAACGCAAGTATACCAGTTTGCTGTATGCCTACCTGTCGGTGAAGGGCCTTTATCTTCGAGTGCCACTTCTCAGGGAAGCGGTGGATTAAGCCAAGCTTGCGAAAGCTCACTGCCCCCCCAAGAGGCAGTAGCAAGCTCAAGACCAGCGTTGCCAGACCAACCTACGACAAGCGAATTCCAGGGGTGCTTGCTAAGGCCACGTCGTTTGAATGCACCGAACGCAGTAACGTGGTTGGAATAACACGTCATGCAAGCCAAAGCAAGTGCCCAAAGCAGCAAGCACCCAGATACTGCCCCCAGGTGGGAGAACCTTTCAGGCAACCGTTCACCTTGGCGTGTAGAGACACAAAGTGGGACTTGCCGTGAATCACCTGCTTGGGCCCGTTGCGCAAGCAGAAGAGAAACCACACCAGTAAAGGGGGATACACGGGGTGTTGGTTTGCTGCAGAGGTAGCACAGGCACCGTAAAAGGTAATATGGGGTGGCAAAGTTCACCTTGTTGCGGTAGATGACGCCAAAACCGATGGCAATGCACACGACAGCTCGCAGCTGCAATAGAGCGTGCGACTGGATCGCCTTGACACGCTCGTTGCCATCCAAGTGTCTGAAAGCGATCGCACTCATCAAACCCTCCGTCATAAATATTATGTAGCCTATGGACATGAACACTGGGTGCCACGCAAAGAGCGTATTGTCGAAGAGCATGAAAGCGATGCTGAGCGACACCAGTCCCACTGAGCAATGAAGCGCGGTATTGAGCCTGCTAACCACGTCCGGCAGCTGCTTCTTGGCAGCCACCACCACGCCCCTATCGGGCGGCTCGCTTTGACTGTACATAGGGTGGATAGCGTCGCAGAGAGTAAGTGTGTGCGTGGTGCCAAGCCTTGTGATTGCGCTACGAGGCGTACAAGCAGGTGCATGAAGTTTGCACAGTTCCCTGACGTTTTGCGAACAGTGGTTTGAGCTGGCAGGCGCACCAAATCCTGAGTCGGATGTCGTACCGCTGACGTACGCAGCGATGGTTCCAGGGGCCTGGGCACGGGCGTGATGATCACCTCCAAGAGCCATCCATCGACATCCGCATTTATGTTGATGTCATGCCCATACCGACTGCTTAGACTGCCTTTCCTTGCTCTTCTACAACTTCCATCGACCTTCACGCGGCACACACGAAGATGCGCACCCTCAAGCCTGGCTGATGCACATCTGTTCACAAATCTTTGAACTGGACATTCAAGCCTATGCTCTGCCCAGTACTGGCATCTGGGTCATCAATTCATAAGTGGTCTCAAAGACTGCGCGCCGGTGGAAATGTGCAATTTGCTGTGCCCAAAGTGGAAGCCCAAGCACTGGCACGTTGTGCTGTTGGACCTGGCCATATTTCTCATTCTATTTGCACTGTTTCTTGGACTTTCCCCTTGGGGTGTGCTCAGCGCGCCGGCCTGCAACGACTACCATGAAGTGGCGTTCTACCACTCGCTCTTTTGGACGCGGGTCACGTACCTCGTAGGCCATCCTTCCAATTTTTTCGGGGACTATGAATGCGAGAAGCAAAAGAATTGGACGGTGTTCATTTTCGTAATACTGATTTTCGTCTACATCGTGGCCTTCATCTGCCTTGCCGCAATAGTCATATTAATACTGCTTATTTGCGGAATCCTTGTGGAACCTGAGGAGGACGAAGACAAAGATAAGCAGAAGCTGGATAACAACGCTGTTGCCGAGGAGGACGTTGAGGCACAGCAGCTATCTGCGCAGCACACGCCGCGCACCAACCAGGTGGCCCCTGAACCCGACGAAGATGGCCCACCCACCACTGGCATGGCAGCATGGGGCTCAGTTTCCAGCCCAACTGCTCCTTTTCCAGCCCCTGGGCCGCCAACGCAAGCACCCCCCATGGTTCGTGACGTCAGCGCATCGAGCGTTAACCCCTGCACCTCAGCAGCAGAAGCACCTCCCGCAGTGGCAAGCAAACCGGTCGCAGCGCTGCCACCATACGACCCGAACGGCACGCCTGCAGACCCGGGGCCTCCCATGCAAGAAGCTTCACTGCCGCCTAGTGAAGCCGACCCGCACCTTGCGCTACCGCCGGAGCAGGCTGGCATGGCAGCACCCTCGAGCGCAGCGCAAGCCTCGTCAAGTTTGACACCGCCAGAGACGACGAGCGCGCTGCCGGCTCCTACAGCTGCCAGCGGGTTGCCGCCACTGCGGCCAGGGCGGTTAGCACCGTTGGGGTAGGGCCGTCGGCCATCACCCTGCGGAGAGCTTGAACTTTATCTCGTAGCACCAACGAGTGATGGCGCTGCGTATAAGTGATCATGGCCGTTTGGCCCAACCTGTTGCTCTTCATCCCCGGAACTGTTGCACTATGCCGATGCGTTACTAGCAGTACTGGTGTCGCATGACGAAGCAGGATTGCGTGACCCCTTGACGCGCATGCTGGAATCCCCCGACAGCAGCAGCGCTGCAGCGCCAAGCATCTGGAGCCTATTCCGCTATTGCATGCATTCATGCAACCGCCACTGAGCATGGTTAACGTTCTGAACACACGGCGCGACCGTACTAGGCATTGACGTTCAGCGCGAGCAGTGATCGCTGCAGACTATGTACATACAACCTTGCCCACGGCCGACGCCCTTCATGCTACCATTCATCAATGACTCAAATTTGTACATAGGCGTGATCGATATGGTCATATGGTGATTGTTCGTACCATGCTTGCGCATAGCGTGCAAGCAAAGCACTTATGAGCGAATCCCAACGGAATTGTAGGGCTTGCACCCCAAATTATGCGCAGTCGTGCCAGCCTTACCAATGAAAAATCAGGACAATTAAATGTGTGTGCAGATGTGTGTGTGGTAAAACCCACTGCGCTACAAAACCTGCTAGCACTGTCAGCGTCGTATACTCGCATACCATGTTCCATTATGGATATTTGTTGGGGTGCGTGTTCAGTCAACACTATCAGTTGAAGGAATGCAAGTGCGCGTTGCAAGCACCGATCCGGCCGCAGCCTGCAGATTCCAATTGGTACAATGGTGCAGCCAACAGCCAGTGCAAATACACCACGATATGTACCTCATTGGCTTTGGGGAAATATGGAATGCATGCGGTGTACACGCCGCCGGGGACTGGGCGTGTGCAGAGCATGTGCGCGTGATCGACACGGGCAATCCTGTACAGCCAGGGCAGCTGCATGCAGGCCGGCGAAAGGCACACATGGTAATGCTTTGAATTGTGACAACATAGGACGAGGGAATATTCTCACAGATGGGAAGCAGAAGAGCTGGTCGCGAGTGGCCTGCCCCTTGCCACGCACTCACAATGTCATCTCAGTCACTTGGAAGCTGACTCAAAGCGGCAGCACCACCTGGCGGAACGGAGAGGAACAGCTCTGATGCAACCAGCACCGGCATGTGCAAGCACCGCGCACGGCCTCAATGCATCCTCACCGCAAACACAGCCGCGCCGCTACTATCGGTGACGAGCAGCAACGCTGCTCCTACTGCTACGCTTGGGTCAAGTTATCTGCCCAAAGCACCAGGATACAAGGGATCGGGTGGCGCCGGATGCGAGTGTTGACGCACAGCACACCTCTCCTTTGCCTGTTGGCCACTACCGCATTTATTCTCAACCCCATATCATGAACAAGCACCTACACAGGGCAGTCATATCCAGTCTCATTCGTGCATTTTCCAGCCGCATACGATACCAAATAACACTCGGTCCATTCATTGTTGCTGTCCGCTCAACACACACATCCCGTCAACAAAGTAATAAGCCAGACTAGTGGACATCACGCAGGGCCGTGCCGTTGCTCGTTCAGGTCTGTAAACTACCACGCACAAACCCCAATCAAGCACATCATGCCATGGGGCGATCCTTGGGGGCGGCATCCAGCACCTGTGCGGAGAGCTTCACCAGGCGCCGCCAGCGCCGCATCGCGACTTGGCGCGCATGGTCGGCATCCCAGTCAGCCCCGTGGCGGCTAGCTGCCTCCAGGATCATTGCTAGTGTCTCTGGGCACAGCAGCCCGCGCGATTTGCCGCCTCCCGTCTGGCGGCGCTGCGAGCCGTGGAGGGTGCCGTGAGCGGGGTTGGCGGGGTGCGGGGCCGGGGCCGAGGCCGACGCAGGGTTGTTGGAGCCAATGAAGGATGCGCCTGCAACCGGGAGATTGCGCAGGAGGATGTGTTCAATCTCCGCGCACAGGGCTGTGGAGGCACGGGGGCGGCGCGGGCTGCCGCCAGCCGACGCTTCGGCCGAGCGCTGGTCCGGCGCGCCATGCTGGTCGCGAACGTCGTTGCTGCCAGCTCGCAGCTTCTCGACTGTCGGTACTGCCTCTGCATGCAGCTTCGTCTTCGCCTTGGGTGTGCTCCGCTGATGCCGCTGCTCTTCCTGGTGCTTGGGTGGCTGGCTGGTGGTTTCGGAGTCAGTGCTGGTGCGGCACCGCTGCACACACTGCTGCTGCTGCTGCGCGAGCAGGGCAGGCACCGTCCTGGCGGCCTTCCGCTTTCTTTGCAACATCAACTGCAAAGCAGCCGCAGTGATCGAGGTGGTGATGAGCAGCACGGAGCGGGGAGGCGATACGCAGCGCGTCACCTGCCAGGTGAGCTCCTGAAAGATGCGCTTGCAGCACTCTTTGTCGTGCGACTTGCAGTTTTTGGTATAATCCTCAGGCAGTGACGAGCGCAGCTTGCCCACACGCTTTCTGTGCAGCGTTGCTTGTTGCTCCGGTGTTGTCAGATATCCACCAACGATGTCCCGCAGGCTCTCCTGAAAGGGGCGCTCATCCCAGCCAGGCTTCAGCTCACGCTTGAGATTATCCCTTAGCTGGTTTGCAAGCTCAGGAAGCGCCTGCCACAGCTCCGCACTGTGCAGTTCATACAGCAGCGCCTCCTCATCGCTTGTGGAAATCGCTGACCAGCCTGGGAGCACCAGGTTGGCGGCGGATGACGCGCGTGTTCGCTTCCGGTCTTCCGGGGGCACGTCCAGATTCAATAAACCAACCCCCAGGCAATATGCCGCCAAAAGCTCTGAGCACGGGAGTGCCAATCCACACATTCGTGCAAACGCATACCGGCAGTTGGCGCTATCCCACACACGCCCCCGATACATGGCTTCGACGGTCTGCACAAGTGCACAAGGCAGAGATTGTCATGTCACTTATGTGCATGTAAGTGCGGAGAGTAACCTATTGCTGTACCAAACTGAGCTGCAAACAAGGTGGAGTGAGTTGAAGGTGCAACGCACGAAACTGGCAGAACCAGAGGAACAGGCACAGACGGACAACAGAGGCCGGGCAGACCTCTGCACCATGCACTACCAAGCGTTCCGTTCAGCCAAGTAGGACACGATTGAAGTGACATGCTTACCGCTAGGTAGGTCTGCTTCTCCAGCGCCGTAGTGTGCCTCGCTGCAGCAGCCAGGCCAGTGAGCGGGGTTTGCTGCAACTTTTGCAACATAAACGTCGAAAAACCCAGATACGTGAACGCGTGATTTGCCGCTGTGAATTGTGCCGCAGACTTCCCAAACGCGAGCGCCACCTTCTGCGGCCTGACCAAGTCATGAGCCTGGCGCAGCAGTGTGAAGTTTGCAGGGCTGTCCGGAGTCACACCTAGCAGGTGAAGTTGGGTGGTCGTACCAGGAACGCAGCCAACCGGTGTCAACGCAGCTGACAGAGTCTCCTCGCACGCGCGCTGAAAAGCGCGGTCAACAGCCCAGTTGTTGGAAATTGGCACGAGAAACCGCCCAGACTCCACGCAGGAGTCGGCTGGCAGCTTGCCTGCCATAAAACCTCTAAGCCCCACACTGTCATAGTCGTCAGGGGACAAGTCGGCGCCTCGTACTAACTTAACACCATCACCAAAGTATCCTGGAAGTTGCAACGCGCTGGTGCTCAGCTGGTTAGCGCATAGAGACTGGATACCGTGTCTGATGGGTACTATGGTGTGCCTTGTGCCTGCTGCAAGGGTCCGTGGCCGCTGTCGAAGCAGCATTGGGGCAGTGGGACACCGGGCATCACCCAAACAGGAGGATGAGCTGGCAGCAATATACGGCGGACTAAGATAAGCGTTGGCAAAGTGCCACGGGCAACATGCTGTGCAGCCCGGTGTGTCTCGCCCCACAGGAAGGTGCCTCGGGGATCGATGCAGCATCAATACATCAACCAATGCCTTGCCCCGTTACCCGTCACGGTGTAAGCAGGGCCGCCACAATTGACAGCCCAGTCCCATAATGGCAGATTAAGATATGCCCCAGGGTACCACGTCCTTCCCATTCTTTCATCATCGGCATCGAGCTCTACTGTACTATCCTCAACGGTGTGTCAGAGGGCACAGTGCAAACTACCGCGGACGTTGACTAGCATGTTCAGCGCTATTCACACTTGAGCATCTGTTCATCGCCGCACCTGAAACGTTTGCCGGTCCCTCCAAAACCGGCTCCGGAACCCTCCCCTTTGCTCCAGACCACAAGCAAATCATAGCCTGAATACAATACACGTTCGAACATTGCATACCACTTCAAATTGCAGCCTCCGTGCTGCAAGCCGTCTTTCGCAGGCCCTGATGTCCTTTTTCACAAATGTTATGGGACGACATTGTGACTCATGACGTCGCACTTTGCAACCGCGTGGCAATCTTGCAAAGTTACAACGTGCAAGGGGCACAATATTCTTGGCCATACACGAACATAGTAGAACTTGTGTAGTGTCTAGGGCCTTGTCACGGGCTTGTATATTTAGGTTGTTCCCCAGGCCTGAAAGGGTTTTGCTACAAGCTTGTCGGCCCGCTTTCCCCGCGGTTCTCCACCCAAGACGATAGTGTCGTGCTTCCCAACCCGTCCGTTAAGTTGCGTTGCTCTCATCCCTCGTGGACGCCGTTTTCCTCGACAGTAAAGGTCCTCAGCATCAAGCATGGGTAAGGCAGCAAGGTAGCAGTGTGTTAAGGGTTTCAATAAGCAGAGCATTGTTCAGCATGTATGTATTTTGGGACATACACGTTTTGGAGGTCATTGCTGTCACAAGTCAAAGCGCCGTCCCCGGAACCAGCCTGAGCACGTGGCACGTTGAAAGCCAACCCGTGCCGTGGGTATCTGCGTTTTGTGCGTATGTTACGCTGCTTTGACCCAGCTTGTGTGGGCTGACCTTGACAGTGCGCAACGGTCGCTCCATTTCGTGGCCGTGAAACGAAACATAGGAAGTCCGGTGTTGCTGCCCGCACTGGCTTACACTGACAATGTTTTGCACATGCTGATACCAGGTATACCAAAGTTCTACCGCTGGTTGAGCGAGCGCTATCCCTTGCTTAACCAGCGGCTCACTACGACTGAGGCGCCGCCCGAGATCGACAACCTGTACCTTGACATGAACGGGATTATCCACAACTGCACGCACGCCAACCAGAGGGAGGTTAAGCTAACAGAAGAGGAGATGATGTTGAAGGTGTTTGACTACCTGGACAAGCTTATACAGCTGATCAAGCCCCAGAAAGTGCTGTTCATGGCCATCGACGGTGAGGCAACTGATACGCGCGACAGCCCATGAGCTTGCTGCGTATGATATAGCACGATGTTATGCACAAAAAACTGTCATGGGGCATGTCGGTGGCCACGGGTTGGTTTAGGTCCCTGTCGAGCCTGCTCGGCACCATGCCGCTGTGACAGACAAGCAACCTGCACCTGCGTGTGGGTTGCTTTGGTTGTGCAGGTGTTGCCCCGCGAGCTAAAATGAACCAGCAGCGTTCTAGGCGTTTCAGGTCAGCGGAGGACCGCAAGAAGGTGAGGATTGGTCTTATCTATTGCGTCATTTGGTGCGCAAGGGTACGCATGTCACACCTCACCTCACCTCACATGTGCCGTCCACTGCTCACGCAGCTTGAAGAGGAGAAACGAAAGAAAGGAGAGCCTGTCCAGGACAACCCCTTTGACTCAAACTGCATTACGCCAGGTACAGCGTTTATGTCGCGCCTGGGCAGCCACCTGCGCTTCTTCATACGCAAGAAAATTGCAGAGGACGCCAACTGGCAAAAGCCTACAGTGGTCTTCTCAGGTGCGCCTGGTTGCAATCTCTTTGTGGAACGTGTGGTTGATGCGCAACTGTGCACCCACGCGACAGTTGGCTGCAACCCGCATGAACCGCGCTTGAAGCAGCAACCCACCACTTCCCTGCAGGCCACGAGGTGCCAGGAGAGGGCGAGCACAAAATCATGGAGTACATACGCTGGGAGAAGCGGCAGCCGTCCTACCAGCCCAACCAGCGGCACTGCATGTACGGGCTCGACGCCGACCTGGTCATGCTCTCGCTCGTGACGCACGAGCCGCACTTCTGCCTGCTGCGCGAGGTTGTGTCCTACACGGGGGGCAACCGCGGCCAGCCCGCGCGTGAGACGCTGGAGAACCCATGCGCAGAGAGCTTCATCCTCTTCCAAATAGGGTGAGCCGCGAGGCGGCGCTGACAGCTGCGTGCATCTGAACCCCCAAGCGCAGTGCTGCGGGTTGATTGGTATACCAACGAGGGGGCTTGAGGCGCATGCATGCGCAGGCGCCCCTGCCGTCGCAGCACCTGCCATACACGCGCTCACCGCGGTCGATTCCACGCCAAGGGGCGAGCGCGTGACCCACATCGGCCCTGGAGCGTACCGTGAACCACATCGGGCCGCGCTGGTTGTACCTTTCTGAATGCAGGCTACTGCGAGAGTACCTGGAGCTGGAGTTCAGCGACGTCAAGATGGGCTTCCCGCTTGATGTGGAGCGCATCGTGGACGACGTGGTGCTGTTCTGCATGCTGGTGGGCAATGACTTCTTGCCAGGTGAGCGCACGGGCAGCAGCTGTGGTGTCGCCGTCGCCCTCGGTGTGCCCCAGGCAGGGCCCGATGACGCGATGTGTTAGGAAGGGACGGACAAGTGCAACGCCGGTGTCCTGGCCCCATACGTGATGTTATTAACGAGTAGCCAGGCATCAGTGTTGATGGTGTCTCACGCTGCAATCTCACCTAGAAGGGTGGCATGCTGGACACTTGAACAATGGCTGTTTAGGTGCCTGTTCTGCTGCGGTACAGTATGGTTGAATGAAAGGCGCACCGACTGGATACTCTAAGTCGTATGCCATCATGCAAACCACCATCCCAACAAGCATGGTATTCAGTACCGGTGACATGTCGTCGGCTGTGCACACGCTGCGGTCGCTGCTGCAGCGCTGCCTACGCTGGACATCAGCGAGGGGGCGCTCAACTCGCTCATGCGCCTGTACAAGCAGCTCCTGCCCAAGATGGGAGGCTACCTCACGCACGCGGGTGAGAACGAGGGCTCGGCTTGCGCAAGGAGCCCCGGGGATGCCTTCGCGTGCCATCAACACCTGCGCAGCATGTTCCTGCGTGCGGGCCATGTTCTAGAATGCTCAACTGCTCATTGCAGTAGTGGATTTGCCTAATCTTCCTGAACATTCAGCCTGTTATGGTCCGGAGCGTTTATCGCGACAAGATGCGACTTTCGCATGCAACATTATCAGTCCTCTGTGGTACAGAGGTTCTGGACTTTTGGCCTCGGCCTAGGCAGCATGCGCACAATTGCAAACCTGGACCTGAGGTTGAAGCCATGGGCATTCGTGGCGATGGGGCGTCACCCGCAGGTGATTTGGACCGTGTGCGGCTGGAGATGCTGTGCAAGGAGCTCGGGGCGCTGGAGCAGGAGGTGCTGGAGGAGCGAGCCGAGGTGAGCCTGTGCACAGCATTATGGGCTGTGCACAGGCTGGGCGCTGCTGCTGCCGCTGGCCCCAGCCCTGGCCCTGCCCAAGGCCTGCCAGCCAAATACCTAGGGCCGCTCGTGTGCGGGAGTTGAAGAAGCCACACATGCATGTGCGCCATTTGCGAGTGAATGGCCGAGTGCGCAAGCGAGCAGCGCACAGGCGCGGTGAGTGGGGACGCATACCGCATTGTGAACATCGACAGGGCTTGATGACAACCATGCAGCATGAAATATACCTGGGGCGCATCGCGTGATGAGTGGCGATAAGGGAGGTTGCAATTTACATATACACCGCATGTCGGTATTACGATTAGATGTTGACGGATACGCGCCGCTCCTGGTGCGCTGTTGTTTCAAATTACCGGTTGTGTGACGTCAGTCTGCTGTACTGCCGCTGCTTGGCCGAGCGCGCAGGATGCTGAGTTTATGGAGCGAAAGCGCGCCAAGCGCGCCGCACGCAACGGCGAGACGGAGCTGGACGAAATCGACACGGGCATTATGTCGATGTCGCTGGCCGGCACGCCGGGGGACAGCGCGTCGGAGAGCGCGTCCACTGCGACGCCGCACGCGCCGCGCAAGCAGGTGAACCAGCGGGTCATAGGTCGTTTCATTGTTTACGGACCGATGTGGTGGCGACAGGAGCGTGTCCCCAGAAAAGCTCTGTTATGCTGCCAGGCAGGAGCGGCTGGCAGGGCTAGGTCACAGCGTCAGGGGTGGAGGCAGTCTCTGTTGCATGGTGACCTGGCTTGCATCCTGCATGTGGCCCAGTGCGCGTTTACATTGCTGATTTGCTATATCCACGTGGAAGTGTCATTGGACCGTGCGTCTCCCATGCACACCGCCCACCTGTGCATGCATCATTCCTTGTGACCAAGAACTAAGCATGTGAATCAAGGCGCAACGCAATCACCCGCAGACATGAGTGCACGCGACCATTGCCTGCCAGCCGTTCGCCGCCAGTGCACGCAATAGTAACATGCGCGCTTGTACACGCATGTGCACGCGCGGCTGCAGGCTACTGCGCCCACCATGATGAGCAAGGAGGCGCGCGAGCTGATGATGTCAGGCCAGGGCGGTGCAGGGCTGGAGAGCTGGAAGGTGAGCGCCGCGTTACGGTAGTGCGAGCACCACGTGAATGCACTGGACCACATGCGCGGGCGCTGGAGCCTGGGCTGCTTGGGCTGCTTGGGCGGCACCCTCTATGATGGCTGCAACCTGTGCCACGCCACACGTCTACACCTTGCATCAGGCCATGCTACCAGGCAGCTTTCCAACGCAGCGTGGGCGCCGCCCACACGGTGCCATGCTGGATCCATGTTGCTTTGACGCCACTGTGACCACTCGAGCGCTGCGCTGCATGCATCCAAGCAGTAGGTACCAACCACAATGCATGTCCTGGTCCAGTAGAGCATGTCCTTGTCTAATTTTGTAATTGGTCTGCTTGTCCCCTGCTGTGCCTCCACAGAACCGCTACTACCAGGAGAAGCTGGGCGTGGATGCGGCGGGGCGGCGCGGCGTTGTGGACTGGTACCTGGAGGGGCTGCACTGGGTGCTGGAGTACTATTACAGGTGGGTGAGCGGGGTGGGCAGGAGCAGCAGCTTAGTGGCAGCCACAACGCAGGCATGCACGACGGGACGCCCCCGCCGATGCGGTGTATTTGCTGAACTGCGGGTTTGCGGCTTCCCGTGGGGGCGTCCCGTCCCGCCGGTCGGCGTTGCCACTGCAGGGAAACGCACCAAGTGGCCGGGTGTCGCATGTGGCACTGCTCGGCGCTGTTGTTGATGCAGCGCGCCTTGCCGTCTCGCGGCAGTGTGCCCGAGGAGACGGCGCGTCCTTTGCTTGTTGTGGATAGGCCGGTCATGAAGAGCTGGTCGTGAATGTTGTCGCGCAGGGGCGTGGCGTCGTGGGAGTGGTACTACCCCTTCCACTACGCGCCCATGGCGTCAGACCTGGTGGACCTGTCGGACGTTAAAGGTGAGCCAGCCAGCGTGGTAGTCGCGTTGACCTCCCTGATTTGATTGATAGATTGATTGCTTGACATCACTGAGCCGATCAGGCCAATCATGAATGAGTACAGCGGTTGACCTCCCTGTGTGTGCGTGCGTGCCTGGCTGCGTGCCTGGCTGGGTGGCAGCAACAAACACGTGCGCACTTTGCTGCATGGTGCATGGCAGGGCACCGTGATGTGAGCAGCACATGGTGCTGCCACCGCCGGAGGTGTCGTTGATCTCGCACAACCTATGAGCACACGCACCTGCCTGCGCTGCGTGCATATGCTCAGCCAGCAAGATTCTCTGGCATACAACTTCTTGGCCAGACTTGTTTCGCCACCTACATGTCTGCAACCCTGCAACCCTTGCCTACTTTGTCCGCCCGCTGACCCCACATGATTACAACCCTCATCCGAGTATGCTCGCCCTGACCAGTGGTGATGACAGCATTATTTGTGCGTGTATGATGGGTCCCGGGTCCCCTGTGGTGGCGAACGCCTCCCTCGTTCCGCGCTTTGCTGCCAGGCACTGATCGCACGTCTTGCTTGCGTGTGCTGTGTGTTGCCCCCCC
>BDDA01000094.1:122260-137794 GCA_001662385.1 Chlamydomonas asymmetrica
TGCCAGCTCGACGCTGCTTCCGCCAGCGCTGCAGCGGCTCATGCTGGAGCCCTCGTCACCCATCCTGGACTTCTACCCACCCACATTTGAAGTGAGGCATTAGGCATTTAGCTTGCATGGGAGGCTGAAGAGTGACTGAAGAAGGCTGAAAGGCCATATGTTACTGTATGAGTATGAATACACGATGCCAATGAGCCCAGTCACTCACATTCACACACCTGCATGCACACATCAACTTCCCAGCCCCCAGGGCAAGCGTCGTATAATGCAATGATTCGCCTACGTAATGTCTTTCTGGCCCTGCCCACGCTTGTGTCGCGGTCCACTCCTGCCCTGCTGCAACGACGGGCCATGTGGTATGTCGCTCCAGCGCCAGCATGCGTTGCGCTCAGTGCTCACCCAGCTCCGCTGCGTGTCCTTGTGCGGTGCAGGTGGACATGGAGGGCAAGCGTGCGGACTGGGAGGGTGTGGTGCTGGTGCCGTTTGTGGACCAGGTGAGCCCCTGCACACGGCTGCACACGGCTAGGCGGCCTGCACAGCGCGGCTGCTCACACCCCTCCTGGCCGTTTGACTCCGCTTGGTTGCCTGCACTGTGCTGTTGTGGAAGCTGGGTCAGCTTAGCGTCTTGGTACAACGCGGGGTGATCATGCTCGGACGCTGGACCCACAACGTGGCCTTTGCGGCAAGCAAACTCCCGGGCCTTGCGCTGCTCGTGACCAGCTGTTTACTTGTAATTCGGTGTGTTGCAGGAGCGCCTGCTCAAGACAATCGCGTCTGTGCCTCCTGCCGCGTTCACGCGCGAGGAGTTGCAGCGCAACTCAATGGGCACGATACAGGTGTGTGCAGTACCGGGGGAACAGCCTGCCCATGAGCATACATGATTTTGCAAAGCAGGGCCCCTGCACAGGAAGGCAAGGGAACATGCATGAGCCATACAGCGACTCTCCTGTGCTCGTTGCTGCTCAACGCACAGCTCGCTGTCACAGATGTCGATTCTATGCGTTTCTGTGAATGCGATAGTACACAGCCAAATGAAACTAAGTGTGCCTGCTGGGCTCCAGCATCCAGTAATGTCCTACGCGAGCCTGGCTTTCCCTCCTCCTCTTGGCCCCGCCCCTGGGTAAGGTACTTGGAACGCACCTCGTGACCTCGGCTGCTCGCCGCCATGCCGCTTGCGAGCGCACACGTGCAGGTGTTCCGGTATACGCCCGGGTCGGGCGAGCGCGAGTACTGCACGTCAACCATGCCAAAACACTACAAGGACATCACGGTGCGTGCGGGCAGCCGCTCTCCCGTCCGGCACACAATGAGTGCGGTGCAGTGTTTCCTTCAGTGGCGATATACGTGCACGTGACGGCTCTATCATGTACGAGCATTTAGCATCGGCGGTGTGTGATGTGTGAAGTGCGTGAAAATGTGGGTTGGCCCGGACAGCTGAAACCTGGATAGCAATGTATAACAGACTAGGTTGTGCTGGCAATCCTAATAGTAGGAGCACTTGAGTGCAAGCACATTGGTGGAGTGTCTTGCGTACGTACGGCAGGTTCTGTATGACACAGGGTAGTGATTCAAGGTAGTGATTTTGATTACTTGCACTACTGCCTGTGTCTAACAGCAGGGCCAGTATGTCACTGCTTACTCCATCACCAGGTCTGCCCACCACATGCTACTCCCAAATTTGCCCCCTGCAGGAATGCAACAGCCGCTGCATGCAGCGGCCCATCCCGCCGCCCATGCCGCCAGGCAGCAAGGGCTTCATGCCGGTGGTGGTGCCGGGCACAGGCACAGGCCTCGAGGCGCCCCCGGGGATGCCCACCCTCAAAACGCTGCAGGTGCGAGCGCCGCCTGCGCAAGACGCAGCAGCACGGTCGCACCTCATGCTGCCATGCAACTGCCGAGACCTCCAAGCCTTGCGTGCCACATCCGCGCTTGTGCCTGGTTGCTTTGGGACGTCACTGCGCTTCGGGATAGGGGTGGGGGTTGGGCAATGTGAGGGACGGAACGCTCGGGCGGTGTGCATCGCGCTCTGCGCATGTGCTTGACCAGCATTAACGAGCGTTATCAGTCCTCAGCTGGAGCGGAGTGTTATCAGTCCTCATCTGGAGGGGAGTGCTCCTAGTTGAAAAAGGAAAATCCAATCTTTGGCGCATGCGCGCTGCCGCGCTCCCACAGGCGCGTCCCAGCCTTAAGAACGTGGGCGTGAACGTGCTGGGCACGGCCAGCCGCAAGGAGAGCCTGGTGCTGACGCTCAAAGACCTGCGTGAGGCGTTGGGGGGCCAGGCTTTCAGCGCAGAACAGGTGGGAGGCGCCGATAATGCGTTGTGTGTGTGTGTGTGTGTGTGTGTGGCGTGCTTGTATCGTGCCGGGTGTCGCGCGTCGCCCGTCCCTGGCGCTGCCGGTGTGGCCACCAGCGCCTGCAGCGGTCGGGCCGCCCTGCACCATGCACTCAAGCAGCAAGCTGAGAGACGGGTAGCACGCGACGCTCGCCGGCAGCGTACAGTACACACGCTGCACGCTGCAGAAAGCCCTGGCGTTCAGCATCCACCTGCAGTCAGCTGCCCTCTACCATGCAGTTGCTACGGACAATGGGCGCGTGCTAGTACTGCTGTTTTGTCTAAGCCCAGGAGGGAAGGGAACGTGTGACCACTGATGTGTGTGCGTTGACGCGTGTGCGCAGGTCGCGGCTGCTGGCCTGCTGGGTGCGCGCTGCTACGTGAGCTGGCCTTACCTGCAGGAGGCGCGCGTGGTCAAGCTGAGCGACAAGACCGCAGAGATCTGGCTGGGCAGGGACGGCGTGCCGCAGGTGCGGCCTGAGCTGCTGCCGCACACCTCCGCGCCCTTCCGCATGTGTTGCCAGCGTGCTGCTTATGGTTGAGCTGCAGCACGTGGCTTCTTATTGTCTTTATACGCAAGCACAAGCATGGCATACACCTTCGCTGCGGTATTCTGATTGCGAAACGTGTTTTTGTGACGCGTGCGTTTGTGTGTGCGTGTAGACCAAGCGCCTGGCCCCCGCGGAGGGCAGCCGCTGGGAGGGTGACGCCGCTCAGCTGGCCAACGCCACGCTGGTGCGCCAGGGCGTGGACGTGGGCCACGTGGACGTGCTGGCCACGGTGCGCGTGTGCCTGGGCTACGTGCGCCACGTGGACGGCACCATCACCAAGACGTACGCGGAGGAGGAGACGCAGGTGCGCTGACACTCTGACGTTCGTTGTTATGGGCGGAGGTGGAGGCGCAGGCCGGGACTGTTCCGCTGGCCTGCTAGGATGATGCATCCACACCGGCAACCTTCATGCATCCTTCATGCATGAGACAATGCTGAGCGGGCGGGCGTCGCGCGTACGCGTGTGCGCTGGCCGCCTGTGCAGGTGCCCGTGCAGGCCATCATCCGCAAGAAGCCGTCGCCGCCCGGCACCAGGGCCGCGGCAGACGAGCACGACCTGCCGGGCTTCACCAACATCGCAGACGGACAAAAGGTGCGTCACGTGCGCATGAGGACGGTGCCCGGCACCAGGGGCTTGATGGTGGACTGCCGGTGTCATGACACACAAATAGGTGCACTGGCAGCACTGCCCTCATGCTCCTGGGCAGGTGGCTTGGTGGTCAATTGACTGTTGCTGTGCCTCCCTGGCCAGAGCGGCTGGATCTGATCGACCCTACTTCACAGTAATTGTTCGCTTGGGGACTGCACCTGCAGGTCATTTTCCTGGGCCGCCACCATTTCGGCTGCATCGCGACGGTCCTGCCCGATCTGGGCCAGGGCCTCTCGCGCACCGGCAAGCCCATCACGTCGCGCGCCGGCCACGCGAACGAGTCGTCCCGCCTGTACCGCATTGCGGTGCAGCCGGCGCTGGAGGCGGCGGGCGAGCAGGCGCTGCGGGCGGCCAAGCGCGTAGTGCGCGACTCTGCGGTGCGCTACATGCCCAGCCACATGGTGGCGACGAGGCTGGGCGTGAACACGCGCCTGCTGGGGCGCATCACCAGCAACGTCTGGTTCAAGGACGGTGCGTTGGGGCTTGGTTTGGAGGGAGTGGGTACCGATGGGCAGCCCTGGCCCGCTTGGTGGGGCCTTGCCTTGTTCGTCATAAGCAGGCCGGTGGCAGCCACCTTGGTCATCCCGCATGGTGCGTGTATGGGGTGGACGCTGATTTGGTAGGGATGATGAATACTGGAAAGTGAGTTGGTCACAATAAGCTCGCTCACTGACGTGCGTCTCTGTGCTGCGACCCTCACCACCTCGGTTGCCGTTGTGTAGGCGAGGACCGATACGACCTGGGCCTGGCCGTCAAGATGGGTGCCAAGCAGCTGTGCGTGCCCGGCTTCTCCGCCCCCACCGAGGACGGCCACAACTGGATGTACAGCCAGGCGATGCTGCAGGTGGGAGTACGCAATGAGTGCAGTGAGCACACCTCAAGCGCGCTCACACACAGCGGTGCACTCTGACAGCCGCACCCGCCGCTTTGCTGAGCAAGGGAGGGGGGCCGGGATGGAGGTCGGCCGTTGCACTGGAACTTTGCTCCCTGTTACTCTTGCGGCTGCGCAGTAAAATGACAAACGCGCAAACGGATGTGATGCTTGGCAAGTTGGGAAACCATGGTTCTGCGCACGCCATGCTCGACTGCCACTTACTCCGGCTGCTGCTGCTTCTGCTGCACGCGTACGCGTTTATGCTTACAGGTGCTGCAGGAGTACCGTGCAGCGCACAAGTGGGTGTGGGACGCGCTGGACAGCGACTCGGACCGAGGTGAGCTGCCAGGACCCTGCCTCTGGGCACTCAGTGCAAAGCCAAATGCTGAAATACCGGTCCTTCACAGCTGGACAGCGTCTGCTTGAGTAAACCGCGTTGAGGCGACCGTGCAGTACACTGTGGCCTATCCGTCGTCACAGAAGACATGCAGATGTGGATGCATCTGGACGCAGCTTGTAACCTGAGGGTAGTGTAGTTAGGCGCACCATCTTACGCTGACCTGCTTGCGCTGCATGACTGCGTCCTTACCCTCCCTTGCCTGTTCACCACCTCTCACAGCGGACTGCAACCTGGAATTCCTGCTCAAGGGCCTCACACCACAGCAGCGCAAAGAGAAGGTGCGCGCTGCAGACTCCCGGTTG
This sequence comes from Chlamydomonas asymmetrica, assembly GCA_001662385.1. Classification (NCBI taxonomy): domain Eukaryota; kingdom Viridiplantae; phylum Chlorophyta; class Chlorophyceae; order Chlamydomonadales; family Chlamydomonadaceae; genus Chlamydomonas; species Chlamydomonas asymmetrica. The sequence goes on from BDDA01000094.1 coordinate 127,370, forward strand.
AGCCGAGCGTTTATGGCCTGGGGGGCATACAGTACCGGTATTGGGATGCCGGCAGTCACACTGCTAGTCACACTGCCTGCGTCGGGAGTGACTTTGACTAGAGGGCGTTTCGCACATGGCATGGTTTGAACGCGTTGTCAAAGCTTGCGCCACGTGTGTCATGGATGCATTCACTCATGTGCGTGCGTGTGATCCATGCCTGAGTTGCCGTGCCCTCCCTCTGCCGTATCCGTTTGTGCACGCGTCTCATCCGCGCAGGCCAAGGCTGTGGTGGAGTGGATCAAGTCGACGCCGCTGGCACGGCGCCCGCTGGTCAAGACGAGCGTGCAGGTGCTGAGCGACGAGGGCGTGCGTAAGCTGCAGCAGGTCGTGCCGCCCATGCCCGCAAGGTGCGTGCTCAGTTGACATGGCGATCGCATGGTGTGTGGGGGGGTTGTCCTACACCCACGGCTGACACCGAGCACACGTCGTGGTTGTTCTGCAGCAGCCAGCACCATTTTGAACATGCTTACATGTTGCGGCCCATACATGCTGTTGATGTGGCACGTGCGCAACCACAAGTTCTGTGCCTCTGAACCCGCGTAACCTCCCATAAAACGTTTGCACATCGCAGGCTTTGGTCCTTGCTTGCGATGCATGCACCGATGCCTGCACTGCCATTGGCCGCTACGGCCTGCACACACATTGTTCGCTCACCAAGGCCAGTTGGCGACATGGCGACATTGCAACAAGCTGACTCCATTCCTGCCGAACCGCCGCCTACCACCTGTTTGCCTTGGTTGCGTGTGCAGGCCGCCTGCGCCGGTAGAGTACGAGAGCGTGTCGCCTGCGCTGCTGCTGCTGCCGTATATGCCGGGCTCGGAGCAGGTGAAGCTGTCGCTGCAGGGCGGCGCGTTTGAGCTGGGCGACCGCGTGGTGTGCGTCAGCGGCAAGGGCTCGCCGCCCTTCGGCCTGCGTGGCACAATCGTCAGTGAGTCAGCCGCAACCGCATAGCCGTAATGCGTTCGCCTTCCCGTAGCCCTGAGCACCTGTTCGCTGCTTGGCATGTGAGAGCCGGGGCTGCATGTCAAGGTTTCATCCCTGTTGTAGTGAATCATGTGATGATGCACGCCCAATGGCGTGTACACACACCCTTCTGGCTCATGCATCGGCCCCTCACTCCCTGTCATGATGACACCCTATGACGCAGGCGTGTACGAGGACGCATGTGAGGTGTTGTTCGACTCCGATTTCCCTGGCGGCAGCGACCTGGGCGGCCGCTGCCACGGCAAGTGCGGCGCAGCCGTGCCGTCAGACATGCTGCTCAGCGTCAACAAGGTGGCGGAGATCCACCTGCCAGGGCACCAAGCGCCCAAGAGGGCACATGCAGCCGGCGCTGCGGTCCCACCAGCCGGCGGCGCCGCCCCAGGTGCACGGCCTGCAGGGCAGCAGCAGCAGCAGGCGGGGCACGGCGGGGCCCTGCCGCGCGCCGGGGGCAGCAGCAATGGCGCAGGGCAGCAGGGGCAGCAGCCACAGCTGTTGAGGAGGGAGCAAGGTGAGGCGCCGGCCCCGCCCCCGGCAGCTGCACCCGGCCTGGCAGGGAGCGTCGTCCCGCCTGCGGCCCCGCCCCCCCTGCCGTCCTCCAAGCTGCTGGCAACGGCGCTGGCGGCAGCGGGCACGAGTGCTGGCGCCGTCCCGCCAGCCCCGCCGCCGGCACAGCACCAGCGCGCGCCGGCGCCGGCGCCAGGTCCGCCTCCGGCGACAGCCGGGGCGATGCTCCTCTCAAAGCTGCAGTCCAAGAACAGCCGCCAGGCGCCGCCACCGCAGCCGCCGCCACCACCGCAGACCGCCGGCCAGGCGCTGCTGTCCAAGCTCCAAGGCGGCGCCGCCAAGGGCGCCGCCCCGGTGCATCCCGCCATGCCCGCGGCCCCGGCGGGCAACGCCCCCGGTGCCAGCCTCACCAACATGCTGCTGGCCGGTCAGCAGCCCGGCGTGGCTGCCCGTGGGGTCGACGCGGCTGTCAAGGCAGGGTCCACTGCAAAGCCGCCGCCACCGCCACCCCCACCCCCACAGCCCTCCGCACTGGACGGCTCGTCCGCCGCCGCCTCGGAGCTCATAAAGCGTGCGCTGCGGGGCAACGCCGGTGGCGGCGGCCCGGGCACCGCCCCCAGCAGCGTGGCTGGCGTGGGCGCCGCCAGCTCGATGGACGTCGCCGCTCACACAGAGGCGGACAGCCTCAGCACGTCGGCGCTGTCTGAGTTCCGCGAGGGAGCGTCGGTGGATGGCGGCGCGCCCGGCAATGCGTCCACGCTGGACGCGGTCTCGGCGCGCGGGTCGGAATTCGACGCGGCGGAGATTGAGGAGCGCGCGGCGGCGCTGGCGGCGCAGCACGCGCGCGGCGCGAGCTCCGGCGGCGGCGCGGCGCCGGCCTCCGCGGCGCCCTCGGTGCGGCTGACGGACTCGGCGCTTCACTCGTGGCTGGCGACGGGCCACATGGACGGCGGCGGCGGCGGCGGGCGCCTGGCGCCCGCTAACGTCAGCGGCGGCGGGGGCGCCGCCCCTGCCGTGCCCGCCGCTGCGGTCACGCCGGTGCCGCGTGCGCTCGCGGAGCGGAAGAAGCTCGTGCGAGGGCCGGGTGGCGGCGGCGATGACGGCGGAGCTCAGTCCCCGCTGAGCCAGTGCGCGCAGGCGCGCATCCCGGATGGAAGCAAGGGCTTCGGCATGGCGCGCGGCAAGGTGATGCCACCGGCGCTGGGCGCGAACGGTGCGGGGTCGCTGCCGGCAGCGCCGGGGTCCGCCCCGACCGCCGCCAGTGCAGGCGCCCTGCTGCTTAGCAAGCTGCAGAGCGGGGGCTCTGCAAGGCGTATGTCGCTGGACCACCCCCCCCCTCCTCCCAGCAGGACCACGATCAGCGGTACGCCCCTCAGCATGGAGCACGCCGCTAGCATTGACCTCGTCGTCCCGGCCGCGCCGATGCTCTCCGGCAACGCGCTGCTGCAGCGCTTGCAGGCGGGACCGGGCGCCAACGGGGCGGGCGCCGGCGCCGCTCCTGCCGCGTCCTCCTCGGTTGATAGTGAGTTTTCGTTCGACCGCGCGTTCAAACTCGGCCTGTCTCTGGATGAGAGCAGGGAGCAGCTGGAGAAGATGCTTCAGCAGATCAAGGACGAACAGGAAAAGCAAAAGCAGCAGCAGGCAGCAGCCCAGCCGCAGGCACCGGGGGAGAACAGTGGCCTGATGTTGCTGCGCAAACTGCAAGGGAAGGGAGCAGCAGCGGCGCCTCAGGCGGGCTCACCCTCCCTGCCGCCCCCACCTGCTGCTCCAGCGGCCGTTTCAGCGCCGCCGCCGCCGCCGCCACACCAGGCCGGCCCGCAGCAGGCCCCCATATCACCCCTAGCGGTGCGCGTGCCACCGCCGCCGCCGCACATGCTGAACGCCGGCCCCCCCCCAGGAGCGTACCCTTACCCGCACCCGATGTCGCCGCAGCACGCGTACGCAGGCGCGCCCCCGCCATGGGGCATGCCCCCTCCTGGCCCGTACTACATGCCTGGCGCCGCTCCGCCCCCCTACGGACCCCCCATGATGATGCCGCCAGGCGCCCCTGGATCCCCGCATGCGATGCCCATGCCCATGCATGGTTACATGGGACACCCGGGAGCCATGCCCCCTCCAGGCATGCAGGGCATGCCGCCGCCGCACTACCCCTACCCGCCGCCAGGCAGCCCTGGAGCCCACATGGGCCCTTTCCCCGGCGGCCCGTACCCAATGCCGCCTTCGCCCACGCATCCGGCGATGTACGGCGGGCCCGGGCCCATGCAGGGCCCGCCGCCGCCGCCCCCGCCCCCGCCCCCGCAGGCCCCGGCGCAGCAGCCCCCCGCGGCTGCCCCTCCGCCGCCGCCCCCGGCTAAGAACTCCAACTTCCAGGACCTAATGAAGAAGCTGCAGGTACCTCCCCCGCCGCCGCCGCCTGCCGCCCAATAAGACCCTGGTCAACGAACGGCAGGTGCCGCCGGGCAACAATGCCGTATGCGGGTTGGCACTCAAATCCTCGTGGTTGATTCTTTGAAGGATTCAACGGCATGGACGGAGGGGGTGGCAAGCTGTGCATATGCGAGCTGGCAGCAGCGTACATATTGTGCCGTGCCCCTGCCGCTGCTGAACGAGCAGGTGGACATCGGGAAACCGTGTGCACTTCTTGCACAGCTCTGGTGGAGCTGGCTACGTGCAACTGCGAGTGGTGCTCGATTGCTATTCATTTGCCCTTTTTCGTGGGTCATTTCATCTCAACCCTAGCACCCTTGAACGTCAGCTTCCTATGACCGAACCGTTCATCATCGTTTTTGTTGGACAGTTTGCACCCAATGCAACACTTCCTTACGGATCGAAATTATATCATGACCTTTTTTCAATTATGCCTGACAGGACTGTGTATGCTGGCTTGTGTGGTCTCGTCCGTGTGAGTGTGTAAGTGAATGTGTATGCGTGTCGACTTGTGTTCGTTTGTTGCATTATCCGCCGATGCATGTGGCTGGTTTAGCTGCTTGTCAGTTTACTGCACTGACCAAAACACGGCCGCAAGGTGTCGTGGGGTGCTGGTGGTAGTGAATGGTAAGACCGTGTTAATGCTACAGTACGTTGTGCTGCATGTTTTTCTCTGTTTTTATACAACCTGCGAATTTCGCGTGCTGGTTCATCCCTTTGCCATGCAGCTGTCGTGTTCTGCGCGCAAGCCGTGCTACAGGTGCCGGCCGCTGCATGCATGCATGCGCACACAGCACACGTGCGGTGCTCCCTGGACTCCCAAGTCTTGTGCTTGCGCGGTCGCCAATCAGCGATGAGATATGAGACGAGGTGCCTTCTCGCTGAGTCTGCCGCCAGTCCTCCACCACAGCCACCCTGCCAGCGCCAAGCACCTCCACGAGGGTTGCTCAGGCACATGCCATGTGCGCGTGTACACTATTTGATCGCTGATCACGTGTGATCTGACCTGCGGTTGACAACAGGCATCGTCCTCGATGCGAACGTGCTGCCTGCAGCATCAGCAGACAGGACAAGCCGATTGCTCTCTGGGCTGCCATGCCCGCCGGCATTTCTAGCCAAGCATTCCCCGTAATTTGCCCATGCACGTGTTTGTTCTTGTTACTGAGCAGTTACGCACCAAGAGCTTGCATCGCCTGGTGGTGACGTTGATTGTGCGTTGGTTGTGTACAAACCTTCCGAGGCACGCGGGCCTTTGGGTTTCGTAGTAGCGCTGTAACTGCAGGCAATTCCGTACGCACTCCGCGTGCAGTGTGGTGTGTGCTTGCGCTGCTGACACAATGCATGGTGGCACGCCTCGTGAGGGTGGGATCGAGGTGCAGGAGCTACATGTGGCAGGCATGAAAGCAGCATGAATGCGCCGCCCTTGACACGCGCAGATTGCGCCCCACAGCGCGCAACCTGAGGGCGACCTGCCCCTCGAGCTGGCACCAGTTGCGTATGCAAGGCGGTACAAGCCATTGCACAGCACAGGCTTAGCGTGCATGCCGTCCAGCAGAACAGCCTCTGGCAGGATCATTCAAAGTTTGTCCAATTACGTGATTTACAGGCGACTGACAAAATGGATTGATGAGCCTAGAGTATTAATTGGGTTTGACAGCCATGAATTACTTAATGGTTTTGATAGTTTGGTTCATCGGTGCTGGCAGGTTAGCGATCGCACCCTAATGCTAAGCGCCAGAGGTGCTTGAAGAAGGCAAAGGCTGTGGCAAGCCACTGTAGACGCTGGCATTGGCAGCTCTGCCACAACCTCCCACGTCGGCGGTCGGACCCGCACCCGTGCTTGCAGCTGTGGTCATCCCAGCTGTAGCTACAGCAGCGGCAGCAGCAGCGGCAGCGGCGGCGGCGGCTGCAGCTCGGGCCTCCTGGAGCGCCTGCAGGCGCGCCGCACGCGCCTCCGCTGCCTGCGCCTCCTCCTTGAGTGCCTGCACCTTCCACAGATCTCTCAGGTCCTCAATCACTGGCACGCTCGGGTGTGCCTGGGTGGAACGGGGAACGAAAACAGGGTGAGGCAAAGGTGATTGGGGCACACGCAGCAGCGCAGAGCACCACGTCTAGTATTACGAGCTCATGCACAATTATCATCGCCCTTCCCCCCCTGCCTCCTCAGCACATGATGTTCACCACAGTGTTGTCCTAAGCCTGACCCCGCAGTACAAGCGATGAGCATCGCTGCAGTACAAGCGGTGAGCATCGGTGCATTATTCGCAGGGTTAGCCTCTGAGCAATCCTCACCCGTATATAGCTCAGCTCGGAAGGAGTGATTTTGGCGTCCGGGTCATCGGCGCCAGGCGCGCCCCGCTTGGGCATCTGCCGGCGGCCACCAGGGTGCAACTCCGCAGCTGTGCCCTCCGGGGCCACCGGAGCGATGCGACGCGACACCAGCAGCTCATCATCGCCGTGGATGTCAAAGACGCCGCTGCTGTGGGAAGCGCCCTCGCCCCCCACATGGGCACTCTCGCTGGGGTGGTGGTCATCGTCGTCATCATCGCTGCAGCACGGCTGCTGCTGGCGTTGTTGGTGGTGATGATTGCTTGGTTCATGCACGCTCGGGGCGGGGGCGTTGGCGTGCATGAGAGCGCTCCCATCCTCGCATGCCTCAGGGCCTTCAGGCCGATCAACCTGGACATTGAACAATTCACCATGTGAAGTAAAGGCCGATTGCTGTGCATCCTAGCGATTTTGCATCATATGCTGTAGCCCGATTTGGGCGGATACGGGCCTCCAAAACGCGACCTTGGCGGGCGGCCGGGCGCGCGCAGGCAGGGGCGCATATGGGTGCAAAACTCGCAAGGTGTCTTGGGGGTTCAGGCGTCAGATTGGAGTGTACCGGTATCCCTGACATGTGAAGCGTCTTACATGTGTGTTCAGCCAGCGTCAAGCTGTTCATGAAGGATTACGGTATGTCATAATTATACTAACCTTTAGGGAGAAAGGCGACCCAGCAATATGCTTGCCATGCATGTCGCACACATTCAGGCGATACAGTCCAGGGACAGTTGGAGGCTCATAGCGACAGATGAACACATGGGCACCGTTGGGAACGCCATCGATCCGATCAGCAGCGCTTGGCGGGGTATCCAGCCCGCCACTGATGCCGTCTTGAGTCAGTCCTGCAGCTGAGATGGGGCTGCCATGGTAACCTGGAGGCTCAGATGAAGGTGGTGGAGCTTCAAGATTTGCGATCTTCCGGGTTGCTGCCATGCATGGGGCTTGCATCTCAACGTGGATGGTGGTCATGCTGTCATAGATCTCCGCCTGAAGTGCAGTGGAAGGGCAGAAGCAAAGCCAGTGTCAGCATCTGGGATTTGGAACGAGATGTAGCCCTCGAATATCCCAACCCATGATGGACTTTTGGACTGGCACATGCAGCCGTGGACAGGCGCATGCAGGATATGCATGCAGATCACGCAGCACATCGCCACGCACGGTGAGCCCTACAACACAATCACGGCACAACCGCACAGCAAGTGAGCATGCAGTCCACGTGTGTCGCTGCTCAATACACTCTCATGCAGTCATCCAGCACCACCCACAGTATTGGTAGGCAGACAAAAGCTCCAGGGATTCAAGGCCAGATCCAAGGCTGCCACTTTAGCTGGGGTCAAGGGTACATCATGCAGCTGCCCTGGTACAAGATCAACAACGATTGCAGCACTCTAATACAATCCGGCAGGACGCACCTGTAGGCGGAACGTGCCCTGGAACTGGCTGCCTGCCTTGCCACCAGCAAGGATATCCAGGCCGGTGCAGGGGTTGCCCCATTGGTCCCGGGCCTCCACCCAGAACCACGTGCGCGAGCCCGCCATGCAGCTGCGCAGCCCGGGGCCGGCGGCTGTGCAGCGGCGCGTGCAAGGGGGCCCGGGCGCCACCCGTAGAATGTACGGCGCGTCGCCCACCTCCACCTCACAGCCTGAGCAGGGGGATGTTCACAGCGTCACGCCAGCAGGAGCGCTCACACACTCACATGCCAAGCACTACTTGTCGTCCCGTCAGGTGCCACGGTCAGGTACCCAGCTGCTGCTGCCAGTACCAGGCAGGGGGTGTGCAGTGCTCGCGTTCAACAGGCAGGCAAAGCGCACAGCCAGACCTATTTCGTGTTACCATGAAACAAACGTGTGCAACAGCCCTGAAGGTTGCGGGTGGGTTGCGACCCAAGTGCAGTAACGGAGGGGTTATACGCTGGGTTGAGCAGTGACGAACTGATGATAGACACAACTGATCGTACATTCATGCCGGGTTGATCACAGGGTTGATTACGCGGTTTACAGTACCTGCCAGGCCGACATGGAGGTGATACACGCCTGCACGTGTGGTGCTGTAGCTGCACGTGTAGGTGCCATCGTCGTTGTCAATGATATCAGCGTTGACTATGAACGCCTGCACCTCCCCCTCAGCCACTGTGGCGTCATTGGGTCTGGCGTTTGCGGTTGCTAGGCGGTGGGGGGACGCGGCGAGGGTGTTGCGTGGCAGGGTCGAGAGCCATGCCGTAAACAGGTCACCCCCGCATAAGCGCCTCTGGCCCTGATCATCCCGTGCCTGCATTCAACATACCATGTATGAACACCACAGTATGCGAGATACACCTGTGTAAGCACAGTCATGTTGTCAAAGGTACAGCTGCATGCCAGGTGTGCAATCAGTTCCGGTCGCATGCACGCAAGCAGCTGTTTTGGGGATGATTCACATCAGGGTCCGACACAAAAGAACTGACCCCCGGTAAAAATGTAGCTTTGGGCCCGGTCCAGCGCTTTCGATGCATGTACATCAGGAGCAGCACGACACAATTGAATAGACCCCAGGTTCATCACCCCACCTCGATCTGGAAGGTCGCGGCTTGCCCGGCCGCTGCTCTGTGCCGGCCCGGCCCCTCCACCCTGCACAGCCGCGGCTCGGCCCAGCTCTGCAACCACTCGTCGTCCTCCCACCGCCCCCTGAAGCGCCCCCCGTCCGCAAACAGCATGGCGCCCGTACCGTGACGCTTGCCAGCCACCCACTCGCCTGCAAGCCAGCAAGGAGCAACGCGTGATGCTCGCTCATGCAGTGTGTGGCGCGATCGCTGATGCATTTATATGCGCAGCACAATTACGGGTCAAGGAACGTTCAGATGCTTGTGGCATGCATCAATGGGATCAGGAGCTTGCTAGCCGACAGGTACTCATGTGCGATTGTGCTCAAATCTCGGTACCATATCCAGATGCATTGTGCTGCGCAGTTGCGTGCTGGGTATACCCATGCAACAATCGGCTTGTGGCATCGCCTCAAGGCTGCATACATACGCAGCCCATTTGCCCATGCAGCTCATCAGCAACATGCAGCAAACGACCTTGAGCATGCAGCCTGTCAGCGGAACCCATTGAGCCCCTAAACACACGAGTACATGACACACACCTTGGTACCTGTCTCCGTTGGCATACACGCATGTGCCCATGCCGTGACGCTTGTCGGCAGTCCATTGGCCTGCGTACTTATCGCCGCTGGCAAACAGGCACGTGCCCTCGCCGTGCTTGAGGTCATTGAGCCACTGCCCCTCGTACACATTGCCCTGGAGGTCCACGCTCTTGCCTGCAGCCGGGGGAGGGGGGGGAGCGCATGGCATGTCGGCAGGTGGCGGCATAGAGCTGTCACGCGCTGGCCTGGACAGGTGATGTTGGTGGGCGGCTGGAAGCGCTATTCAGATGAGCCTATATGCATCGCACGGCCTCGGAGCGCCCCACCCACAAACGCACCCGCGCCCTGCCGAACGCCGTTGTGCCACTGCCCCGAGTAGTACGGCCCGCTTGCCACTGCCGGTGGCCCTTGCAGCAGCATGGCCGCAGCCTCTGCGGCCGGCCTGTTGTCGCATCCAGTACCGCTGCCAGCAGCAGCAGCAGCAGAACGGGGGTGCTGTGTCAGCACCATGTGTTTGTCCAGGGAGGCTGGGAGGACGGCGTCCCCGCGCGGAAGCAGTACGGTTCCGAAACCATGCCACAGGTCGTCCTGCCACGTGCCGTAGTACGTACGGCCGTCCGGGTAGCGCGCCTCACCCTCCCCATGCTTCATCCCCAGCCTCCATTCACCCTGCACGGCCACCACAAACAATCAACGCCGTCGCTGCGGGCCAACCACTGTGCCATGTCCTTTATACGCATGCCCTTCACAAGCTGCCACGACTCCCACGCAGCGCCCTGCACAGCGGTGCACTGGTGAGTGGGATTGGCCTGGGATTGGCAGCCTCCCAGCTGTAAATCTCACCCTTCAGCATCAGGCCATCCACTCAGTACCAAAATCAAGACCGTTTGCTCCAGAGATGGGCATGGGGGTGGGCATGGGCATGGGGGTGGGGGTGGGGGTGGGGGCGACATGCAGCCACATTTGAGGCGTGGGGGATCTTGACTCACCCTGTAGTGCATGCCGCCCTCTTCAACCAAA
>BDDA01000094.1:138741-168990 GCA_001662385.1 Chlamydomonas asymmetrica
CACCCCAGCCGTGTTGAGCGCCTCCCTCCGCAAAGCTGCACATAACGCACAAATCCATCAGCAGCACAGAAACATAAGATGGTTAAACATGCTTGCACCAATTCCTATGATCGTGGCCATCGAGTGATTGGTTGATCGGCACAGATCGGTTGACCGGCATTCCCTGGTCAATACACAAATACGGGGGGAGTGAGTAAGGCCGTATTGGACTACTGCTGTACATACTGCGCACCTGCCGGTGTACCGTGTGTACCGCAGGCGCCTGCTGCCGCCGATGACCACCGCCGCCGCCGTCACCAGCACACCCTCCACCCGCTGGCCTTGGTGGAAGGTGCCCTCAAACCACGACGCGTCCGCATGGCTGAAGCGGCCTTGACCTGCACGGCCACGGCATCACACAGCGCTGCTTGGCTTAGGATGAAGGCAGAAAAGGAAAACACGCATGTCTCCACATACGGCAGGCTCATGCAGGCGGTGATTTGCAGCATGAGGTAGAATGTGACATCAGCCGACCAGGTCGGCTGCAGTAACTAAAGTCACATGCAGATCTGCCAAGGACACGGCATGAGGCCCGGATGTGGGTCCGCCCAGTGTGTCACCGGGGGCGATGACTCCTGGCCTTGATTCAAAGTTTAAACCCACACCGTACCGTTTGTCATTGAAAACATACAAATTTGTCATTCAGATCATGACGCATATTGCTCAAATGACTAACCATGTGCCACATCATCCTCCCACTCCCCTTCATACACGTCCCTGCCTGCGTGGCTGCTGCTGCTGCCGCTGCCGCTGTCAACCTGGGGACTGTTGATGCCGCAAGCGCGGTTGGGGTCGTCCTCCCTGGCCGTGTCTCCCTCGTCTGGCTGCTGAACAGCCAGCGGGGGTGTGAGGAATATGCCCCAGCCGCTGCGCTTGCCGCCGCACCAGTCGCCCTCGTATTCGCTGCCGTTTGGGTACCTTGCATATCCGTACCTAGCAGCGCGGAAAGCAGTCGGCGACCGCATGAAAGGCTCAATGGCAGTCAAGCAAGTAGCGATTACAATGCCACGCAGGATGACAGGCCGTCATGAAGCTTAAGCTGCATATTTGCATCTGCCAGCGCCTAAGCAAGTAAGCAGTACAACACGCTTCGAACTGGCGCAACATGAAACAACCTAAGGCAACGCCCTGCAGTGGCGCACGATGTGGTGAAAGCGTGCGTGTGTGCACACACGGGATGATCAATTGCGTGGCAGTTGCTACAGACAGGCATAGAGCTGCCATGGCTCAGGCAAGGCTCACGGGCACGCTACGATCATGGCATCCAATTCGCCATGCATGTGTGGGAGCCTGTGTAAGCCCCGGCTGCGGCACATTCCATATCCTCACCCATCAGCCAAGCCATCCTTCCATGCGCCACGATATTCAAAGCCATCCCTGCAACCAGTCAGGGTGCCGTGGCCATGCGGCAGGCCCCGCCGCCAGTCACCCTTATGCATGCGGCCGTCCGCGTACCGCAGCGTCCCCCTGCCGTGATGCCTCCTTTGGCCATCCACGCGCCCCTGTTGTATTCATAGCGCATGCGGTCAGCCGCAAGCCGGCACAAAAGGCTCCCGTGTGTCCCTTGGCCCCGCACCGCCAGCCCTGTGCGTGGCATGCATGCAGCTCCTCGTTGCCTCTTCATCATTGAAACACAGCGTAACACACATGGTTCCTAGGTGTGTGTGGTGTTATGAGGTGTGCATGCGGAGCTGCCGTTCTGCCAGCATCGTGCGGTCGCGGGCTTGTAATGTATCATGGGTGCATCGGGGGCGGTGCTGCAGCAACCGCGCCTTGTGTGCAGCGGGAGGCGCTAACCGTCAGCGGACGCACCACCCGCCTCGCCTCACCTCATACACATCCCCATTAGCGTAGTGCAGCTGGCAAGAGCCGCTTCTGGCTGAAGCCACCATTTGACGCTCCGCTTGTACAGGCACGTGCTCTCAACGGATTTTGTAGGTGCGCTGGCGCAGGAGCGCAACCGCCGCCAAGACCCGCGCGCCGATGAGCTGTAACTTACCACCCTGGCTGGTTCTTTCCTGGCTCAGTGCTGGAGGCCAGCACACAGCGTGCAGCAAAGCGTGGAGAGCACAATTGGTGTATCCTGGTGGGCGCTGTGGCACCCCAGCACCGCCGGGCAGTGCAAAAAGTGAGTGCAAGCTGTATCGACCAGGCACGCGGGCTTGTGTGTGTCTCAGGATTGGTCAGGTAGTGCCACACCAAAGCTTGAAGCGTACTTTGCTTGGGATTATCCAGCGTCTTGGAGTGTGCAATGGCGTGTGCGCATGGGATCGTGCCAAGAACACAGGGCACATGCACGCTGCGTGCACCCTGCATCAACGCACGGCATCCTTCAGCACCGCAAGGATTTTCCGGGGGCCATGTGCATGCAGCAGAGCTTTCTATGTATTGATGCTGACATGCGCCAGATCGGTACAGTTGTTTTTACATGCGGCTCCATCAACGCTTGTCGGTGTCGGCGAGCGTGCGACTGCACACGCGCCGGCAAACGGGCAGGTGGCGTAGGAGTGTGCGGGCCCCAGCGCTTTGCAGTCGGGGATAGAGTGCTGTGCAATATGAAATCATGTGATGGCTGTGCTGTTTGCTTCTGTGACCCTCGTCGAAAGCTTCCGCCTGTCACGTATGGCCCAGTTGCAAGCAGCGACGATGGTGCCGGTGGTGGCGGTGCTGACAGCGGACAACAGTGAGCACCAGCATCAGCTTCCAGCGAGACTCCTTTCAGGCTACCAAACTAAGAGGACCAGGCCAAGACAATCAGCGCTGTCCCGGTGCTTGTCCCTTCTGCTTGTCCTCGAATTTTCCAGCGCCCCTGGACCAAATTCTCATCTCTTGCTCGTACCTTCAATCTTTTGGGGCTTTTCCAGTGTATTAGGCCCAACCTTCTCACGCAAGCCACTGTCCTTGTCCAACTCTGTGCCGCGCCGTTCTTTAAAAGACTCAGGAAAATGCTTCTCAGCAAGTCCACCTTCCTGACTGGCGTTCGCGCTCAGCCCAGGGCCACTCGGCAGATTGCGCGAGTTTCCAATGGCAGCAAGGCAGTTATGAGCGCAGGCCGGAACTTGTGGTTGCCTGGATCGACCCCACCTGCTCACCTGGACGGCAGCCTGCCTGGTGCGTCATATGGGCTTCAATCGCGTGGGAACAGGAGCCAGCCATCACAACCCCAACTCGGGTTACTTTGATACTCGTTTCGCCCGCTGGTCGCTCGGATGGGCAGGACTTGAGCAGCATAGTGCAGCGGTACCAGCAACTGCTGGATACAGTGCCGCAGCCTATACGCGCATCGTCATGCTTCACCACTTGGGCCTGAATCAAGATACTCAATATCAGTTCCTGTGCTGTGCCTCCATTGGCTGCCACCTTTGCAGCTGACTTCGGGTTTGACCCTCTTGGCCTGGGTGCCAACCCCGAGGTTCTGAAGTGGTGGGTCACAAGCTCTCCTCTATGCCAGCTCTGGAAAGCTGTGTTGTGACTTGCACCCTCCTTGTCCGCACCCCGGCCGCTCACTGCGCCTCCACGGTACCTGTCAACTTGTGCAGGAACGCTGAGTCCGAGCGTGTGCACTGCCGCTGGGCTATGCTTGCCGTGGCTGGTATCCTCGTCCAGGTGCGGAAACGTGGCAGGCTGTGCATGTAGGCTGTGACGTGCAAGCTACGCGTTGTTCACAATAGTTTGCATGTGCAACCCAGGGTATCTGCTGTGCTGAACAGCATGAGTAGGGCACACCGCAACAGCCATACGCATACCTGAATTGTGTCGACTGGTTCAACTGTGTAGGAGATCGTCCGCCCAGACATCTTCTGGTACGAGGCAGCTGTCAAGGTTGACCTGCCCTTTGGCATCTTCGGCCTGGTGGCGTTTGAGATCCTCGCCATGCAGTGGGTTGAGCTGCTGAGGTGGCAGGGTGAGTGGGCACCAGCTGTTCGAGGGGTTGGCGACGGTGCCTGGCCCTCGCGCTTGTATCAGAGGTTGAAGGCGTGGGCCAACTGCCAAGCAGCAAATGCAAGTTGGGCGAGAGCGATCTGAGGGATGACCTGCCCTTTTTATCTCGGTGTAGACTTCAAGAACCCCGGCAGCGTGGACAAGGACCCCATCTTCGGCAACACCCTGCCCAAGCACGAGGTGAGCATGCTGGCAGTTTGTGCTTGTCTTGGTGTTGTCTTGGTGTTGAACCAATTGGCAAGACAGTGTTGACACCAAGCTTGCCAGGTTTTGCAAGGTTTAAGCAAGCGATTGCGGTCACTGTTGGTGTGCAGGTCGGCTACCCCGGCGGTGTGTTCGCCCCGGTTGTGCCCGGCAACCTGGCTGAGCTGAAGGTGAAGGAGATCAAGAACGGCCGCCTGGTGAGTGCTGGTAGCAGCCCTGACCGTTGTGTGGTGCGTAGTTGGGCAGTATTTTGAGTAAGCTGAGCTCAGTGGGACGTGTGTGTACTGCAAAGGTTGAAATACTGGCGTGTGCTGTGCGTATGTAGGCTATGCTTGCCTTCATCGGCTTCGTGATGGCCGCCCAGGTCACCGGCAAGGGCCCCCTGGCTGCCCTGTCTGAGCACCTGGCTGACCCTTGGGGCACCACCATCTTCTCCAAGGCTGTGGTCATCCCCGGCCAGGCCATCTCCCCTCCATGCTTGATCGCCCCGGTGACGCAGTTCCAGGTAAGACTACGGCTGTGATGAGCCTGCACCTGCTGCCTGACCGGTGAAAGGGCTAGTGGTGCATGGATGCGTATGGGCCCTAACCAAAGGGTGTGCTGACCTGTTGGTGTGTGCGTCGTGTACCTGATTGGGGTTCTTTGCCTGCGTGCTGCCTTGGGTCGCAGGGCGTCAGCATCCCCACCCCTTGCTTCGCCCAGCCCCTGTGGCCATAAATGGACCTTTTGCGGCTTTCACCCAGGCAGCGTGCCTACCTGTGTGATCCCTCTTTGGTCGTGCAAAACCCCTCAGCAACCCCGCAGCTGTGCCTTGCCACATGCGCTGCCTGTACAATCATAGACGGATGATCACGAAACATAGCTTGATGGGCAGGATTGATGCGTTTCTGCGTTTTTGCTTGGCTTGAGTGCATGTCCAACCCGGAGGGCAACACCTCGTGATCACCACTCCTGTTGGGTTTTGAGTGTTGTTCGGCGCTGATGTGTTTTGGTGTCGGTGAGCATCCGACGAGCGACTGCGAGCCCGTGTGCCCGTTGTACACAAACCCCTTGCAACTGGGAGTTGCGGCTCCCTGTCTGTCTGTACCCTCCCTGCCTTCACTACCAGCTGTGGCTGCCTCGCATGACAGGCGAGCAGCGCTCACTCGGACAAAGACCAATGCCGAATGCTTTGGTCGACAGCATAGTGAATGGCATCCATCTGTGACTGCCTCTAAAGGCATCCCTGTAACACACCCCACGCACTCACCCTATGGTTGGTCTGGTGTGTACCGCCAGTGATCACACCAGGTCGCAGATGCAGCAGCACAGTGCCTTGCATGCTGTGTTAACTTGCATGCCTCTGAGGATGAGGGTCATCTTCTATAAACGGCTTGATGTGAGCGGGAGCCTGCACATGCGTGTGTGCCTTGTGAGCTTCAGTGTCTTGTGAGCTTCAGTGCCTTGAGAGCTTCAGTGGTAGTCATCACCATCCACTGAAGCTGGGTAGCACTGCGCATAGGTACACTGCTGGCATGACTTGCAGGATGACTTAGCAGAGCATGCACACCTGGTGCAAATAACATAAACGATCTGCAGATGGGTGCTCAGTTGTTGCAGTGCATCAGTGCATGGCTGTGCCCCCCTCACAGCGAGTGCCGTCCCCGGTGAACGGGCAAGGTGGACAGTACATCGCCATGTGGCCGCTGGCCGAATGCATGGTCCCCCAAACTCCCTCAAAGTGGTGGAGTGGTGGAAACTGTAGGTTTGCCGACAGCAAGGAAGGCAGACCAAAGGTTTTGTTCAATCTGTACGGCAGCTTGCATGCTTGGTGTGTGGTCTGGTGGTGGGTTATGTGTGGAGCGAAGTGGTGCTGTAGCCCCATTCGCGAGTTTCTCTGCTTTCTGGCCTGATTCCAGGCTGCTGCGGGTCTCTTGTGTTTACAGAGAGGACTGCGCGGCGAGCTTGGCTTACCCCTTTCTCGCTCTATCCAATCGTGAATATTAACATTTGTGTACCTTGCAGGCTTCTGTACACATTGCAACTAAAACAGCTCACTGTGTGCTTGCCTGGCTCACACATGCAGGCAGCCATGCACACCAAGGCATAATGCGAATTGCGGTATGGAGACGGTTCCATTGGGGAGTAGAGTTGGGTTCCCACGGGTACTCCTGCACACGCTATAGTGATTAGTGAGCAGGGGTTACTCGAGTTACAGGCGGATCGTATGCAGGGTCGCAGGGCTCCCTTCATACATGTTACATGCTGGTGCCAGTAATCAGGCAATGGAGCGCATTGATACATGAGCCCGCTGTTGATGCCATGCATAACTGCATGCACTCCCATCAGCAAAAAGGTCTTTCCTGGTAGTTGCCAAGTCCCGCCATTCATTGCCACGACTTGTACGCCAAGCGCTATATACGCCATACAATTCACCACCGATGATTGGTTGCCACTTGCCACGCGTTATATGCCACACCCGTGTCACTGTACTTGCAGTTGTGCAGCGGGGGTTTTCCGCCATTCCAGCCCTGACTCAAATCGGCGGTCGCAGCACGGTCTACTCCCGCACAGGCGCGCAACCATGCAGCATGCATTACATGGACAAGCACGACACCGAGGGCGGCCTTGGGCCTTACGGCTTGCAGGTCGTGTGTAAGCAGCATACAGAATACCAATGCTTGCGCCAACACACGTAAAGGCAAGGTTACGTGCAACCACAGGCCTGGTAATCGCCCGTGCAAACTGCGTGCCGGCTCACGCTGACGAGCGGCATTGCCGCATTTGATTTGCACACGAGCAGGGTAAATGAGATCCGGGGTCAGGGCGCATATGAGGGTGAAAAGGCACAAGGTTTGCAGGGTAGAGGGACCGCTCACAAGCATGGCTGAATGCGTGCCTCCCGTGTGCAATGGATGTTGCAGGCAGAGACAGGGGCAGAGGGTCACACGACAAAAGCCCACGCGGCTGCCCATGTCCACACCTTGGCTGTAGGTGATCGAACACGAATGACAAAGCATGTACATACGCACACGCTCTTGATGCATGATGCTGAGCTCGGCTGACCGATGCGACCATGGCATGGCACTTCGGACTTGTCTGGGCAACCATCTGAGTACGTTCATCGCGGACAACAACTGTGCGATTCATGGGATCATGGGCATGCCCCAAACCCCGAAGCCCTGAATCTCTGACATGCACAGGTCGACAGGAAGCCCATGCGACATGCGGCATGCGCATCACGCGGGCGGCGACGCCACGACAGCCTGCGACAGCGCCGCCACCAAGGCGTCCCTCCCTCGAAACCCCTTCGGTCTCAGTCGGTCCACCTCCTGCACCCATTCAGCGACTCGGCTTGATGGAGCCACGAGCGCACCCGCTTCCAGCAGCGCGCTCACGCGCCCGGCGCAGGCACTCGCGTCCCAATGAGTGGGCTTGCGGAGCAAGCGGCATAGCTCCTTGTACGCCGCCACCAGCGCCGTCTCGCCTGCCGCATCGACCGCGTTGATGGTGGGGTGGGGTGCAGCTGCCCCAGCTGCGCCGCCGGCGGCCTGCAGTAGCAGCAACGTGCAGCGCATGTGCCCGGGACGGCTGCGCCGACACGCGAGCATCAGCGCGGTCGTGCCGTCATGCGCCGTGGCGCCCACCGCAGCGCCTGCCGCCAGTAGAGCCACCGCTGCGTCCGGGTCGCCGTCACGACACGCCATCATCAACGGATTGGTGCCGTCTGGGGCCGCTGCGGTCATGTCTGCACCGGCGGCCACCAATGCGCGAATGCAAGCGTCATATTCATCCAGAGGCGAGCGGGGGCTCGCTAGGCATGCGAGCAGCGCTGTCGTGCCGTTCGCCGTTTTCGCGTTGACCTCCGCGCCGGCTGCCAGCAACGCAGCGACGCAGTTCTCCTGGCCAGGCACAGACGCCCGCATGAGCGCCGTCCAGCCGCTATCGTCAGCTGCGTTGACGTCCGCGCCGGCGGCCAGCAACGCAGCTCCGCAGTTCTCCTGGCCAAGCACAGACGCCCGCATGAGCGCCGTCCACCCGCGATCATCAGCTGCATGGACGTCCGCGCCCGCCCGCAAGAGCGCTGTGACGGTGCACAGATGATTGTAGGGCACATGACAGCCCATGAACACAGCCATAAGAGGTGTGGATTTGTCCTTGGCTGCTGCGTTGGGGTTTGCTCCCGCCGACAGCAGCATGGCAATTGTGTCCGTCCAGCCCGCACGGCACGCCAGCAGCAGCGGTGAGTACCCATCTGTGACTCTTTGCGTGTTGGCGTCGGCGCCCGCTGCGAGCAGCGCCTTCACGCACGCGGTGCGGTTATTCCAGGACCCCCGCCCCACATCGCAGGCCAGCATCAGCGCGGTGATGCCAGGGGCCGTCAAGCAGTTGACGTCGGCTCCAGCCGCGATTAAAGCGTGAACGTACGATGGGTTTCCGCGGCGGCAGGCCAGCATCAGCGGAGTCACAACCGCCCCGTCAGCGTCAGCTGCCTGCCGGTTCACCGACGCTCCAGCTGCCAGCAACGCGTCCACGGCACCGACATGCGTATCATCGTCGTTGCAAGCCTCAGTGGCGCACATGAGCGCGCTCCAGCCACGGTAATCCAAGGCGTCCGCATCCACACCTGCTTCCAGCAGGCGCAACACGCACGCCGTCGCGCCGTGCTGCGCGCCGGCTGCGGCCATCAAGGGCGTGGCGTGCTGCGCGCCCGTTTTGCCAATGTCAGGGCTGGCGCCGGCGTCCAGCAGCACCTCCAAGCACTCCAGGTCACCACGCTGTGCCGCGAGATACAGCGGCGTCTGGTTCCGGTAACGCCGGTCGCCAACAGCGTTCACGTCCGCGCCCGCGGCCACGAGCCGCCGCACGCACTCCAGGTCAGCAAATGGAGTGCGGCGGCCCCAATGCGGCGGAGCGGAACTCCATGAAACGGCGATGTACAACGCGCTGCCACTATAATAGTCATCCGCG
This sequence comes from Chlamydomonas asymmetrica, assembly GCA_001662385.1. Lineage (NCBI taxonomy): Eukaryota > Viridiplantae > Chlorophyta > Chlorophyceae > Chlamydomonadales > Chlamydomonadaceae > Chlamydomonas > Chlamydomonas asymmetrica. The sequence continues at coordinate 147,877 of BDDA01000094.1, forward strand.
TTTGGATCCGCGCCGGCGGCGATTAGCGCGGTGACTGCGTCAACGTGGCCGTTGTGAACGGCGGCGCAGAGCGGGTTGTGACCCCCGGCCGTGGTACTGGCCCCGGCCGCCAGCAGCACGTTCAACACCGCCAAATGGCCGTGCACGGCCGCCACATACAGCGCGGTGAACTGCATCCCCTTGCCAGCAAGGGCGTCCACGTGTGCACCTCCCACCTCAATCAGCAGCTCCGCGACAAGAGCATGGCCCAATGAGGCGGCCTTCATAAGCGGTGTACATGGCAGCCGTTCGTCCCTTTTCATGGGGGCAGAAAGCAGGTACGTGTACTGTGAATCCGTGGCGTTGACATCCACAGGCAGTACAGACGGCACAGGAGCAGCAGCGCCGTGCGGGTGTTGCTGGGCGCTGCCAAACGTTGCTGCTGCTGATGATTTGCCATGCTTCAGATTCATCAAAACACGCAGCACCGAGAGCGCCAGGTCCTCGTTCGTCCCCAGGTGGTGCAGTACGTACAGTATAGGCGAGGCGATGGCGTTGCGCTGCAGCCATGCGACGAACAGCAGCGCATCGCGGCGTGCGCATGCGCCGGCCCTGGGCGATGCAAAACACGAGTACAAGTGGCGGCTTGAGCAAGCATATCAAGCGATTGAGTGATCGTGCCAGGGTCGCGAGGATCTAAGGGTTTGAGATAAAACAACACGGAAAATAAATGCGTGCATGCAAAAGAAATCACATTACACATCGTAGCAAGCACACATGTAGGGTGGAGAGTGGGGGTCAGCTTTGCAAGGGTTCTTGCGTTGCAACGCTGGCAGACTTTAAAGTAATAAACGCACAGGCGGGCGCACCTGCACGTTGCGGTGAGCGCGTGCACGTCCTGCAGGGTTGTGCACCATTCGCCAATGAGCGTGAACAGAACCGGGGGCATGGTGCGTGCGTCTGACTGCTCCTGGGAGGGTGCAGCGGCCACCAGCCGCCCGTCTGCGATGACACCACCTGTGGAAGCAGCAGGTGAGCGCAACTGTCAGCGTACGCCCTCGCCTCGGGCTCGACCCGGGCTGGCACAGCCACAAGTTGCACTCGACCCTGCTCGGCAAACGATCGCGCTTGAAGCAACAGCCCTAAACCGCAACCGGTTCACAACTCACCTTGTGACTGCATCATCGGCCAGAAGGTCGACCCAGGCTGGCTGGCGCGCTCAGGAGATTTGGCAATCAGTGATTAGCACGTTGCGAGTGGCTGATTGTTGGTCAGCAGACAGGGCCAGAGAAAGCAGGACAACTGTGAAGAAGTATCGTGGTCTGAGGCTTGGTTTTCTGTGGCTAAGGCAACTGCCTATGAGAACACATTACCGGCTCTGCAAGCCATGCATCTTGCGAAAAATGTGTACAATAAACAACTTCTTTTCTTCTCATCGTTTAACGAACAAGAATGTGTCTGCCGTTTAGTCGCTGCAGACATGTTTTGAGCAGCCGAAGAATGCATGCGGCCCCGGCCCCGGCCCCGGCCAAATTCCGGCCAAGGCCTTATGGTCTTGCAACCTCTGTCGTTGTTGCTGCATATTGCACTAAACAGGACACGCTCAATTAAGCCCTAAATTCCCCTTGCATGGAGTATATATAAGCGCGGAAAATGGTGTGCAACCAGTGACGTGCAGTGGCTGACCTTGACCTGGCAATGATGATGCGCAAGCAGTGCACGACACCAGCCCCTGAACCCCAAGCCCAGCCAACCAGGCCCAGCCAGCCAGAACCACCAATGGAGTATGAGGCTGCACCCCCTGCCGCAAGGAGAGTTCCTCACCCTCATGTTCCAAAGCATACATGGTCGCGGTGCGCCAGCGGTAACCGTCCGGCAACGGCGTGTTGACAGACTAACACATATAGGCGTGTGCATTCATGTCTCCACAGGAGAGCTCAACCCACTGGGTAAGATGCCGCATGCCATGAGGAAGCCCTGCTCGCATGACGCTGGGGCCGCTAACTGGGGCTGTGCTTCGTGGTGTTAGCCACGTGTTTGGTGTTAATGACTGGGTTGTCAGGAAGTGGCTGGCGGTGTTAAGATAAGGCGCTGCACTGCGTGAAGCACTGTGAAGCAAGCAACTGCAGTCATGGGGCATGCGTGTACCCAGCCCTAAAACCTTAAACCCTAAACCCTAAAACCCTAAAACCCTAAACCCTACCTTGCTGCCAGACGCGTCCACATTCCAGATGCATTATTGCATGGAGCATGATGTGGCTTGCAGCTGAGCATGCACGCGGCCGCGTGCACAACCGTGCAAATGCGTTGAGACAGTCTACGCAAGCTTGCCCCCACAGCCAGCACGATGTTACAGGCTGTGTGCCTCCATCCACCCAAGCCAGGCTTATGCAGGTAAGCCGCACACACACACACTCATAATCCGACACGCTGCGCAAGAGCATGGCATGCACGCACATACATGCACAAGCGATAGATGCTGGGAAGGAGGCTGGCAAACACATTATACAGGCGCCTGACAACAGCACGTGAGGGAGTGTTAGTGGCCATCAGCAGGCCACCAAGCCAAGCCAAGCCAAGGGAAGCGCGAGGGTACCAAGACCAACACACACCGGTGAACACGCCCCCTCACTACAGTCAAGACCACGCTGAAACCAGGCCACACACAAACGGCCTGCCACGGGTCAAGGGGCCACCACTCCGCGGAACCAACATACAACAATCAATTCGACGGGATGTCAATGGGTGCACACACCCGTCCCATCCGGCATCCATTCAGCAGCGTGTGTACATGCACTGTAAGGCCGATACACGCACTTTGGCTGATATTGTTCGAATTCACACACAACACGCATCCGCTCTGCAAGCCCCGGGCATGCACAGGCAGGCGCCCTGACAACACACCATACAAACCAGCAGATGCAACAACGCACACACATGAGGCAGGTGGCAAGGCAGCAAGCAAGGACGGGGCATCAGATACCACAGCAGCGGCAACTACAGCAGCAGGGCTGGGGGTGCGGTGATGACGCAACGGGGCTGAGCAGGGACGGCGGCGAGGTCCACGCACGCCGTGCAACCCAGTGGGAGGACGCTGGGCGGGCAGCGGTCGTTATCAGCCTGCATCTAGACCGTTGACAACCTGAGGCCCGGTAGCAGGGGCAGGCACAGCCTCCGCTCTCAAAGCTCCTCCGCCAAGAGCCCCTGCCGCATGGAGGTGGCTGCTGGCTGAATGCATGATCTCCCAGACTCCCTCAAATGGCACACACAGGCCACAGCGTGCTTGTCTAGCTAACACAAGCATGCGAATGGCGATAGATGGGACCGTCCCATTGGGGACTAGGGAGTAGAGCTGGGTACCCGAGGGTACTCCTGCACATGCTATTGTGACTTGTCAGTAGTGAGCAGGGGGTACTCGAGTTACAGGCGGATGGTATGCAGGGTCGCAAGGCTCCCTTCATTTATTTTGCATGCTGGTGTCAGTGAGCCAGGTAATGGCGTGCATTGATTGATGCAATGAGCCCGCTGTGTTTGTGTTGCTGTCGTGTATAACTGCATGCACTCCCATCCGCAAAAGGGTCTTTCCTGGTAGTTGCCAAGTTGCGCCATTCAGTGCCACGATTTGTACGCCAAACGCTGTACACGCCACACGGTCACTGTGCTTGCAGCTGTGAAGCGGGCCAGAGCTGTGACGGTCGCGGCACTAGAACCTACGCAGCAACATGCTGCACACACGCTACGTGGGAAGCGGGCTTAGCAAAGAGCACACACTGAGGGTGGCACAGCCTGTCTCGCTTCGATATGCCTGCGGTGGTCACGGCTGGCGCCGCAGAAACGTACCACAGGCGTCCCTGGCCCCTGCCACGACCCAACAGGTACGCAATGCACGGAAACTATTTGTTATCAGGTGTGATGTGAGGCCTAACGTCACGCCAGGTTGCTGCACAGGTGCTGGAGGTGATTCCAGCGGACCCCAAACAGGCCCGTATTGTGCTTGGCGCTGGAACGTTCGACCTTATACCCAGCCTCCAGGTACCGTATGCTGCAACCAGGGTGCACTATGTTGGCTTGCACAACTGAACCCCATCTTCTTGTTGATATCACAACTTGAGATGCCTGTCTGTGTCTGCAGCGTCAGGGGGCAGGTGACATATTGGCGGTCACAAGCGACTCTGGAGAGGCAGCATCGGTTGAACAGCACCGGCAACAAAGCCGCGTTGGCAACGACCAAGGCAAGGCTTGATTTGGCAACTGCGGGTTCGGCAGGCTTGCACCACCACGCTTGCTCGTGAGCAGCCCAGGATACAACTTGCTGTCTGCCCCGCCTGCTGCTGCGTTCAGGTCTGCGCTCGTGGCAAGGCTCGCTGTGTGACCTGCCAGTATATCTAGGGAGGGCCGATACGGTGGTACTATCCGCCTCAGGGATGGACTCTAGCAGTTTGCGGTACGTCAGTCCCTCTGCAATTTCCCCACCAGGAGGGCACGCATATGGTACACCCCACACCCGCACGCACGAACCTCACACCACCCCGCCTGTGTGACACCTGACCCGCAGGTCCCACCTAGTAAAGGCAGCAAGCGAGGTGCTCTTGCCGGGTGGGTCGGTTGTGCTCCTCGGGAGTGCGAGCGCGTCGGGGCAAGATCAGGCCCAGTCGTCAGCACACGAGCTGGACCACATCATCCGCGACCTCCCCTTGGAAAGAGTCTCGTCGCCATCCGTGGCAGGCGAGCAGTGCAGCGTCCTGCGGGTGCCACCGGCGTTTGCGCTGAAGCAGGAGTTCAGAGCTGCTGAGGCCGCTGCAAGCGCGCTCGGCGCCAAATCGCGGCTTGGGCACTCAGCGTCGAGCGCTGTGCACGTGTGGCTGAGTGGGCCAGTAGTGAGGTGAGAGGGCCTCACATGCATGCGCGCAGTGTGTAATGACCTATTGTCATGTGCATGCACTCCATGATGTGGCTTTGTGGCGACCTAAGGGGGGAATCAGTGCGTGACGAAGCATTCACATTTGTGAAGCAATTGCAACAGGTGGGGCCGCCACCGGCCTACGTGAGGGGTATCGGGGTGCGGTATGCATAAAGTGCACTTGCACTGTGGCATGTGCATGTGCATGGCCATGGGCATGCACGGACCTCCAGGCAGGACGACAGTAGACACCGTACGGCTATGCAACACCACATACAGGTCGCAGCTCCTGTAGCAGTGTGACAGGCGTGCCCTGCACGAGGCACTGCGCATAACTCTGGAGCTACAGGAGTGACCTGGCGAGAGTGCAGTGGAGGTGCAGTGTGTGCATGGTTCCGGAGGCACTCCAGCTGCAGTTTGATGTTCTCGGCAGCACTGTTTACTGGTTCTAAGCAGCACTGCCTGCATCAGGAAGAATCTGTAATCCGTAATCCGTGATGGCAGCCCTGGTGAGCGGCAGGCCAGCATCTTGTTCGCTCATCAATCATGCTGCTAAGCCTTCCTGTGTTGCTGTGCTCTGACCTGCCTGGCAGGGGCTTTGGCCGGGGCAGCCGCGACATGGGCACCCCGACTGCCAACATCGACGTGGCTGGGCTCGGTGATGTGTTGCAACACATGCCAAAGGGAGTCTACTTTGGGTGAGGTGTTGGTGCTCTCATGCGCATATAATTTGACATTTGACACCCGCTGCTGACCATGCTGTGCGCTGCGGTCTTGCGAAGCTCGCGGCCCGCTGTACGAATTGTCACTGCACCAATTTCTGTGTTGCGGTGGCCTTGCAGGGTGCTTACCCGTTGGTATAGGTGGTGCTAACCCCAACCGTGTGTGTGTGTGGCTTTTGGCTGCAGGTTTGCTAAGCTGACGCCGCCTGAAGGGTGGCCGGGCGCGGATGCTGCAGTGCATCCGGTAGGTGATAGACTAACGCGCCAGCGGCCAGCGCCACCCAATCTGCCTCACCACGGTAGTGCTGTTGACCCACACCACTACCGTACCTGCCTGGCCACGTCAGCACCCGGCCACGGCCGATAAAGCAACAAGCTTCAGCTTTGGTTTGCTTGGCGTGACCACGGCCCGCCGGCCCATGCGTGCGTCACACTTGTATGCAGGTATCCATATTGTGCCGTAGGCACTTATTGATGTGTACCAGTACCGCAGGCTGGTAGAGCTGAGCCTGGAGCTGTTCCAGCGCAACACCAGCCACGTGGGCTCTCTGAATGCATCGGTGGTGCGTTGCTTGGCTTGCACCAGGTGGTGCTCAACATCGGCACCCGGCCGACCGTCACCAACGACACCTCGCTGTCTGTGGAGTGCTTCATCCAACACAAGTTCCTGGGGGGAGATGAGTTCTACGGCTCACACCTTGACGTGAGCCCCCGGTGTGCCTGTGCCTGTGGCAGTGGCAGTGCCTTCGCTCACTTGGCCTTGCTTGTGTTGAGTACTGGTGTGTGTGGCCTTCCTTGCATGCAAGCATATAGCGGAAGGAGCGCACGCGTTCCGCAGCTGTGTTGTGCGCCCTGGCCAACGCATGGCGGTGGTTTGACGAGGCCAGATAAACACGAGTGTGCATGTGCATGGCCACGCTCGCACTTCAGGCTCGCTGCCTGTGGCGATGCTGCATGGAACCCATGCTGCAGCGTGCATGCGCCTGGGGGCCATGCGGCTCCAAGCGCATGCAGCTCACACTGCTTAACTGGGAGTGTACGAAGTGCATCGCCGTAATACAATTGTTTAACTGCCCTTCATACACTTTCAGTGCACTCCATGCAAGGTCTGATTGACTGACTGACTATCACTCAACTGATGGTGCCTCCTCGTGTGCCCCCCCCTCACACCACGTGCCCCCAGGTGGTTGTGACGGGCTTCATCCGGCCGGAGATGCGCTTCCCCTCCCTGGCCAAGCTCATCTCAAGGATCAAGTGGGACGTCTCCATCACGCGCAACATGCTGGCCCTCGAGCCGCACACGCTCTTCAGCAGCGCGCTGTGAGCTCGCACGCGCTGTCTCACTGCCTGTGCCGGCGGCAGGGTGCGGTACCTACGGTGTACATGGTATCTACGGGTGGCCGGTAGGGCCTGGCGTAAGGACTGAGCTGTATCCTTCAAGGAGTTATGAGGCTTGCATTGACTGCCTGGAAATCGCTTGCATGCTGAACTGCTGAGCCACCCGCCTGTGTATGCATAGCCAGTACGCTATGTACGGTAGCCGCAGTACAGCCCGCACTCCCCGAAGCCAAGCATGATCGAGGTGATGGTGGGTTCGCATCATAGCAGTAACGATCAATGCAATCCTGTGGCAGGCGCACTCACAACGTACTATGCATGGGGCTGACATATGAGCAATCATAGGCAGTGAGCTCAAAGAGATGACCTGACCTGGCCATGGATACATGTAAGCAACCCCCTAATCTGAATCAATCCTGTCAGGCTTGTGTTACAGAGCGCGCATGGTGCGATACGACAAGCGGCGCGCAGGCTTACATGACCCGTATTTCGGTGATTTACCCACCCCCATGCCGGCGGTGCGGGACCAGGAACGAAGCCTGGCGTTGACATGGATGGAGACGTGCAATCTGTTGCAAGGGGCGGCCTTGCAGCCTTGCTACAGCCTTGCTACAGTCATAAAGGCAGAGGGCGAACCGCGCGCACAGCTACGCTGATCATGCTTGATTGCATGCACACTGCACAACGGCAACGCAATACGGTGTACAGGTACTGAAACAGCGATGCTTCGCATGGACAATCATGCAGGCTGTGGGTATTCAGTGTGCATCAGGTGGTCTCGACTGGTTCTGCACGATAATCACCAGCTTGGAATGGACTACGGTAGGGGCCAAGCAGGGGGCACATTTGTGCGTCGTACAAGAGCAACACAGATATAGCATGAATGGAGCAGAATCAGCTGTCAGCAGGTATCTGGTCAGGCCAATAAAGCGGGGCATGGTTGCCAAGAGTCTTGAGGTGCGAACGAAGAGAAGGGGGTAAATGAGCTAGTGGAAGAGGACCTCTGCAACCCACGCAGACGTGCAAGTGGATAGGAAGGGTTGGATCGGTTCACTGTGTGCCCTTTGCAGCGCTGGAACATGCGATATGAGGCGTTGCGGCGTACGTGGGTTGGAGGCCAGGGGAGAGAATGCGGGTGATGCACACATGCTGCAGCGCAGGCCATGCCAGGCCTCTGAAAACTCCACCCGCTGTGCTGAGTGCATATGCAGCGGCAGAGAGCATCGCCGTGGAGCATCGCTGAGGACCTTAGATGGGGTTGAGCGTGATGTTGATGTTGGCGGTGTTGTGCGCGAGCAGCTTGGCGACCTTGTCCACGTGCACAGGTGTCTCCAGATCGCGCTCGCCTGCGGTGCGACAAACACACCGCACAGCACGGCACCATCAGACACTGATCAGACAAGGCAACACGAACCTGCCCATGTACCAACATCCAACTTGACATGCACACGATTGCTGCAGCCACCCCAGGACCCGCTAGCGGCTCAACAGTCGAGACCGTCCAGGGCAAGGGGGTCGATTGGTAAGCGGTGGACGCTTGGCATATCTCATGGCTTGCTGGTTGCCACGGCGGGCTTACCGATGCACTGGTTGAGCGCGTTTGCGAGCTGCGCCCTGAAGAAGTCGTTGAGCTGCGCCAGCGCCAGCTGGCAGTGCTGGCGGGTGCGCCACGCGCCGCGCATGTCGTGCGTCTCCTGCGATACGTAATGACATTCATGTTACGGGAATGCCAGCACGTGACCCTGCAGCACGCTGGTGCACTTGTGCCATAGATGTGTGCCAACTCTCAAGCTTGTAAATCGCAGGCCAACACACATCTGTTGTGCGCATGGATGCACGCCCTTGGATGAGCTCTAGCCGGCTGCTTCCCGTCCAGCGGATTTCAGCACGTCCAGGGTGCAAGCCTCCTGTACGTTCCTGAGCGTGCTGGGCGGGCTCAGGCCACGGCGGGCCCGGTGTTCATGTTCAATTTATCAATCGACTGTCTGTAATGTGTACTGCTGTGAGCCCTGCTGGGCCTGCCCAGCCCAGTACTGTGCCACGCCGAGGTCTCACCTGCAGGCCGTTGACGAACTCGTACAGGTCCTGGCCCAGGTTGTCCCACAGCGCACGGCCCGTGGCCACAAACACGCGCGAGTCCAGCACAGCACGCAGGGCCTGCAGTGGGTGCGCCACGTGTATTCACAACCAGCACAAGACGCGCGTTAGTATCCACCTCTCCAATCATTTTGCGACCCATTTCTGAATTCTGAGGCAACTTCTGCCATGGCATTGTGTGGTATCGTATATTTGTATTGTCATCATCCTATGTAATCTTTTGTGATGGCAGATAGCAATACCGTTACCACCGTCGCAAGCCGGCAGGCGTCTCTCGTTAGCACACACACGCACACACACCAACGCCTCGTCACATCTCACCCACAAGCACACACCTCGAGCCAAACCTCAAGCCCGACCCTTGCCCTAGCCCTAGCCCGCACGCGTAAATCACCACCATGATCACCTGCAGCGCGTCCTCGCATCCCGCCAGGATGGGCCGCATGAGCGTCTCCACAAACTCCTTCTGCTGCGTGGCGTTGCTCAGCGGCTGCTGTGCGTACGCGTACTGGCCCTTGGGGTCGGCCGCGGGCTTGGGCTGGCTGATCACGACCTTGAGGTTGGTGTGCGGCGAGGCGCGCATGACGTCCGCCATGCGACGCGCGGTCTCCGCCACGTTGTGTGCGTACACGCTGCGCAGCTCCTTGACCACCTGGGGCACACGTGAAGGACCATGTACACACACGCTCACGCATGCACACATACTCTCACACATGCGCTCACAAGACATCAACGGGGAAGGCAAGGTGGGCATAAGGGATCCCACCACCATCGGCTGCACCTCCATCCATCCCCCTCCGTGGCACACCCGCATCAACACGAGAGAGAGGCGCCGCCACGCCAGGATGCACCGCAGCGGCCTCCGTTCGCTTCAGCTAGGTGCATTACTGCGTTGCGCGTTGCCATGCTACGTTGTCAGCCTACTGCTGTATACGGTGATCAGCTGGCGCCACCGTACCAGCACCTCCCGGGATGGCCTAAGTGACTCCCACCTGCGCAAACATGGCTCCCACGACGGGCGCCATGTCGCGGAAGTCGGGGTCGTCGGAGATGGCGGCTGACTCAGCGTGGCTGGCGAGGCCGGCGGCGCCGCACCACCCCTTGATCATCTCCTCCAGCGAGGGCATCATCACCATCAACACCTACAGAGGGGGGAAGGGCATGCGGGGGAGAAAGGGGGGGTGGAGTTACGGCGTGAGTGCTACATGATGAGGTGCTAGAGGCAGGCGCCCCTGCCCCTGCACAGAAATGCGTGACAGGCACATGCTTGCAACTCACCATGTCATCATTGGCAACTCACAGAACTCAGCAACGGTGCTGCGCTGCCCATGGCCGCCACACACATGTGTGGGCATCATGCCAACTCCGAAGACTATATGATATCTTCATATCTATCGTATATGCTGTATGTCTGGTGGCTGCCTGCGCAGGCCAGGGGGCCGAGCGTGACCCACCTTGAGGCTGTTGAGCAGCACCGCCTCCTTCAGCTGAACCACGGCACGCTGAGGCGCGACGTGCGGGGGAAGGTTGCCGGGCACGCGCGCGTACGCACCAGGACCTGCGCATGCAACACACAACAACAAAGAACAACAATATGCAAATTAAATACGGGCTCCATGATTCGAAATGGCGAACCAAAGCATTGCAACAATCGTCCGTTTGAGGCTGCAGAGCAGCGATGGTAGGTACTACGCAGGACGCGTACGTGTACTGTGCAGTACTTGGGGTAGTGCAGAACGTACCATAGGGCGAGGCGTTGTGCTCCACGCCGCGGTAGGGCTGCCCCCCCGTAGCCCCGCCTGCACCCCCTCAAAGCAAACAACGCGTGGCGGTCACATTGCGACGTCATGAGGCATTCTTTCAGCCATAGATTGAGGTACGGTATACGACTATAACAGCAGCAGCACCCGCATGCACTCATGCACCGCAACTACGTGTGCAGCTCTGCAGTTTAGTATGGTGGTGTCAGATTGCATCCAAGAGGTATGTGCACTTGAGAGCGCTCTGAGATCCGTAAGACTCCCCACAAGCGTTGCCCCAGTTGGAGGAACTCAGGCATATGGTGCTGGCTGAAGGCAGCAGTGAAGGCAGCAGTGAACAGCAATCTTGAGCGTATTGGTGGCCGGGCCCCGCACCTACCCGGCATGGCGGCGTTGGTGCTGGTGGCCCTGCACAGGCGGCCCAGGCAGTCCGCCACCACGCGCAGCACGTCGCAGAGCGCTGACTCCAGGCAGGGCGCAAACACGGGCCAGGTGCGCAGCACGCGCTCGTACAGGTGCGTCTCGCCCCAGGTGCTCTGGCACATCATGTGCACCTGCGCATGTTTGGGTGTCAGGCACGACCGTGTAACACGTCAGTGGCATCTTTAGCTTGCTGCAGCCCCTGAAGAACGGTGCGCACCGCACCGCACACAACAGCATCGCATTGTTGAGTTGTGCTGCAACCGTTGCGCCTTGTATCATTATCTTTGGCACCGTATGCCACGCAGTATCGCTTTTGCTCAGACAGACAAATCGCGGCAAATTCAGCCCCGCAGGTTCAGTTTGCAGGTTGCTAGGCTGTTCCCATAGTGCACTGAACACGGCAGAAGCAATGCCACAGAAAAAGACTGACTGGCTGACTAGCATGCCCGCCTCCCTCTGCATCACACACGCTGTTGCTCTCACCAGCGGCGCCACGGCGCCGTCGATGCCCTCGATCATGCCAGGCATCTTGTTGACGTCGATGCGTGCGAGGTGCATGGCGCTCAGCTGCGCGCCTGCCTCCAGCTTCAGCGACATGTCGCTCAGGCCCCTGCACGGCACAGCACATACGGTGCACAAACGCAGATGCGCGATCAAGGACAGCAATCAGGGACAGTTAGCCTCTCTTGCGAGTGTACTGGCGGCTTTTTCCTTCAAGCACTTCCATGCACGCCACACGATGCGCAAAGCTCTTATGTTTGGTGCAATGGTTTTCAAGCCACGCATCCCTCGCATCACTCTGTTATTCCTTTCCCAAACGCACCCCGACATCAGCACGCCACGCTTTCTCCCCTTCCCCTCCTGCTGTCCTGCACCACTCCCAGCACCACCCGCAAACCGCTCTCGCCCCTTTTCCCCAGCACTCCCTCCCCCCCCCCAACCCAACCCACCCTTTGCTGTTGCTGATCCAGTACAGCACGTGCGCCTTCCACAGCTCCAGCGCGTTGAGGTAGCCCGGGTGCGGGCGCGGCAGCACCAGCATGTCGGCCTCCAGGTAGCGCTGCATCGCCGCCGTCGCCTCCAGGAGGTCCACCGCGGGCACGCTGGGCACCAGGGGGGGGCACTGGTGCAGCATGTTGCGCAGGACCTCGCAGAAGTTGGCCATGTACTCCTCCGCGGTGATGCGCGGCAGGTGCAGCGTGGGCGGCAGCAGGTCCGGAAGCGTCTGCACACACACATATACACAGTCGCACACATTTGCGGGACCACATGCGCATGGAGGCAGCAGACAAAGGCATGACACAGCTCAGCTGCGTGAACAGCTCTTGATTGGCTTGTTCGCTTTGCATGCAGGAGAGACCTCTGCTACCAAATGGTTTTGATTACTGAGCAACGGGAATGCCAGGTGCTGGGTGCGGAAAGCAGTTGGGCCACAGTTTGCGAATGGATCACTTATGAGGCGCACTGTCAGGTGTATCTGCTCTCACCTGCAGGAACATGTCGAACTCGAGGTCTGACCGTACCGCCACCGCCATGCGCTCCGCCATCTTGTAGTACTGGTCATGGGGGTTGGTGTTGGTGCCAAAGCGCGGCGGCGTCCGCCTGCAACACACACGCCACACAATTCGGAATTTCCGTAAGCCGCGTTGAGCAGTCCTGTCCCCACAGCACAGCACATGTGTTTACCTAGCAGTCGCTCTCCAATAAAACTGGAGTTTCAGCCGACTGGCAGGAAAGTGCTATGCTGTGAGTTTGACGCTGCAGAGGCAGAGTATGTGATGTCTTCAGGTCCTCTAGTCCCCACCTGGGGCGAGCTTGGGCCATTCAGCCAACACACTCCTGATGCATTGTAACATAATGTGGCTGCCAGTGATGACACTGCATGCGGTGCACTCACTGGCCCGGGGGGATGCCTCGCGAAGCCATGCCAAAGTCCCTGGCTCCGGAGCCGGGGTCCGCCCCGCAGTGCACCTCCAGGTAGTGCCAGCGCTTCTTGGCGGCCACGCGGAAGCGCGTGTTGAGCCAGTCCTGGTCCGACGGCAGCAGTGCGTCCTTCATCACGTGGAACAGCCGGAACGACGCCTGCGTGCGTGCACCCACCACAGGGGCGGTGCATGGGATGACGTGAGCGCATGACAAAATCCGTTATGTGACGTTTACGTTGCAGCAATCAGGTGCTTGGGCGTGGCGTTGTTCCCGTGAGAGCGCGTGCCAAGGCCGGGCGCAAACTCCCATCGCTGACCGATCTCTGGACCGATCCTGGGTAACTCATAAACCCACGAGGGTACATGTTGCGTCTGTGGGGCATATGGTCGTGCCGCTTAACACACACCGGCAAGTGGCAGAGCGCCTGGTGTGAGGCGTGCGGGACTGCATACAATAACACCTGCTACGTAAACTTTTACCCCCCCACACTTGGGTATTGCATCGCCCTCCAACCATAAGAGGTATCACAATGTCGTCGCCGGCCGGCCCTCACCATGAGCGTGGTGGGCCGCCACGCGCCCTCCACCGCCCCCGGGTCCCGCATGGACGCCCGCAGCGTGGCGCCCGCAGGCGCTGCGGCGCCGGAGGCCGAGTCGTCGCCCAGGCTGTAGTAGTTCTCAAAAGCCACCTCCAGCAGCTGCTCCACCGCGCGCTTGACGCTGTCCAGCAGCGTGTGCTCGTGCGTGGTGAGCTGGCGCGCTGCGGGACGGAGCACGCAAAAACCAACAGCCAATGAGATACTTACGCATTGTGTTACCAACTACCGACAGGCCGGTGGTGTGCAGATGTGCGCAGAAACCTTTGCAAGCACGTCTGTTTGTATGCAATAGGTGAGATCGCACTATGCCAATGCATGTGGACATATTGCATGGGACAAGCATGGAGGTTCATCACGTGCTACCGCAAGATCGGCATGCCACCACACAAGACAGCTAGATGCTTCGATTAGCATGCATGGTTTGGTCCAGCCTCGACCTGCACTGCGCCACTCAAGCCGGAGGTCAGGGGCATTGGACGAATGACCATGCATTGTGGCTGCCTACACAAAGCATCAGCGGCCATGCTGTTGCAATGTGAAGGGCTCAGAGCACTGGAGGTGAAGTGTGAGCTCACATGCGTCCTGCTCCAGGAGGTCGTGGACCTCGTTGTTGATGACGTCCAGGCACATCGTGGACACGGAGGCGACCCCGGGCTTCAACACCCACCTGCCACACCACGCCGCACCACAGCAGGCACACCCAGGTCATGCGTGGTGCACGCACTGACAAGGCTCATTTTGATGTACGTCAAACGGCAAGCGGCGTAAGATAAGCGTCAAGCACGCACCATGTTGATGCCTGACTAAGGTATCTCGAGCAGGGAGCAACGAGCAGAGCGTGGACAGGTGAGGTAACTAGGTAAGTGAAAGGCATGACGCGGCAGCAGGCCCCCACCTGAGGTGGGCCAGCACGCAGTAGTAGCTGCGCACGCCAAAGCGCGTGGCAAAGGCCTCCAGCAGCCAGCTCCACGACCCCCGCACCTGCAGGCATATCGGGGTTCTGGTACGATTGACTGACTGACTTCACAGTTCATACAGTCATCTGGTGGTGCTATCCAGTGGCATCAACAGCCATTACGGCAGTGGACCAGGGTGGTTGTGTCATTTACAGTGTGCTTGATGCATGCCCACACATACAAGCAGGCGGGTGGTAAGCGTCGGGGTGGCGTGTGTGCGTTTGAGTGCATGAGCGACGTCCCCAAAACGCCCTGTGTGTGCGTACCGCATTGCTACCAGAAAGTGCTGGGAGCGTGCACAGCTGCATCAGCTATCTGGGGCAACGCTGACGGTGCTGATGCTCAGGTCCCCTTCCTCCCTCCCTCCATTCCGCGGCTGACTGACACCAAGAGGTTACTCACCCGCTACTCGTTAGTGACACCAACACTCACCAAGAGGTTCTTCTGCCAGCACTTTTCGGCCTTGAGGGCCGCGTCGAGCGCGCAGTCGTAAGCCAGGCACGCGTTGGAGCGCAGCATGTTGCGCGACGCGCCCTCCCCCGGCCCGCCCTCCGCCGTCACCTGCACGCACCAGAATGCGTGGCGGCAGCAGCGCACACACGAGGGAGTCACAAAGCCACTCAATGGTTCTGCCGCCATGTAGTAAGTGCCAGGCTGCTGCATGCACCAACGCGCACGTGTTCAGCTGAGCAAAGTGTGCTGCACCGGGAGGGGCGTATTCGACCCTGCTCTGTGAGAACCCTTGCAGTGACGTCACCAATACAGCGGCGCACCTCAGTCCCTGCGCAATATCAGGGCTACAAGCTGTCCTTGTCTCAAACAGCAGAGGAACGGGAGCGCATGTAACTGTGCAACCTGGTCACCCAGCCTCACCTGCATCTCATACAGCTGCTGCTGCTGTTGCTGCCCAAAGTGCAGGTTCCATGCCTGCTGCTGTTGCTGCTGCGGGGACGGCTGGGGCGGCTGCGCCAGCGGGGGCGCCGAGGCGACCGGCGGTTGGCTGTTCTGGGGGGCCAGCACCGTCATCTGCTGCTTCAAGTGCTTCACGTTGAGCACCACGAACGCGTCCTTCCCCTTGTGCACGCCCAACCCGGGCACCTGCACCAAACGTGTGGCACACGCACGAGCTCAGGCCTCACGCACACTTGAAAGTTCGCCACACACAGTCAGATGGGTGCAGCTCAACACATCACACCAGCCCCACCGCGCAACTGGCGCATAAAGCGACAGATCGTGTCGCCAAAACCCCCGCTTCATTCATAAGGTCTGTGAAAAACGACGGCAGGATCGTGGATGGCCATAAAGCACGGAGGCCAGTGACCGACAAGCGCATGCGCATGGCAGCTCGGCATCCATGCATGCATGTGCAGCATCTGGTACTGCTGGCACGCACCCTGCATGGGTAGTCTGTACCGCTGCTGGATGCCTCCCTGGACACATCCACCGGCCGGATCTGGTTGCCCATGCGCTCCAGGACCTTGGTGAGGTTGATAGTGGTGGACGCGAGCGCGCCCTCCATGCTCTCCACCGTCACAGTCACGTCGCTGGCAGGGCCAGGCTGCAGCCAGTTGACGAACGCGCACAAGCAAGCACCCAGTAACATTTGCACACATCAAGTGGAAGAATTACGTGTTTGAGAAACACATGTACAAGGGATGATACCATTCAATCGGCGCTGGAAGAATGCACAGTCGTGCATCTTGCATGCATCACAGAACCCAGGAGGATCAAGCAAGAGTTCCGTATCACCACTGCTATCAGCTGGCTCAGCAAAGGGCTGTTGGGCAAGGCAGCACGCGCCCCTGCCAGCACCGCTCCTCACCGTCAGCTGCTCCTGCGCGATCGCGATGAACGGCGCCTGGCCGTTGGCCGGCGTCGGCACGCGCGCGTGCGTGGCCTTGCGGCTCTGCTCCAGGCGGTACGCGACGGAGGGCTTCAGGGGGTCGACCATGGAGAGGCGTATGATGACGCCGTGGAGGCTGGGCAGGTGGAACGAGGTCTTCTTGCCGCAGCAGAGCTTCTCTAGGAAGCTGGCAGCAGGGAGGTCCAGGCTGGAGGCCCTGTGCCCGCACATCACACAAAACAACCGCCCCATCGCGTGTTCAAGCAGGCACTTGAGTCGCTGCGCGGCATGGGCTCTTGATTATGTCGTGGTGAAGGCTTGGCATTCATGGGCGTGGTTGTCAGCGATGCACAGCAGCAAGGTGACGAAGAAATGCCGATGAATGCATCTTGCACGCTGGTGAGCAGTATGTTTGCTGACAATCCGGGAAACTGGAGAGTGGAGGACAGTCTGGAAAAGACGTGGTTATCTTGCTTCTGCGAACCTGATCTTGTAGTACTGGCGTACGATGGACATCGTTGTCGGCGCCTGCGCCTGCGCAGCGGCCACCTGCGCCGCCGCCTGTGCCGCTGCCTGCGCCTGCGCCGCCTGGGCCGCCGCCTGGGCCTGCGCAAGCTGGGCGTCGTTGGTCGCCTGCGCCACCGCCGCCGCCGCAAACGCGACCGCCGTGGCGTTGACGTGCACCGCTGCTGGCTCTGCATCGTCCCATACAATGTCCATCGCCGCATCCCAACCCGGGTTGGCGGGCCCCCCCGCCATCATCTGCCTGAGCAACAAGTCCTCAATGCCAAAGTTGTCCCTGCGCAGACACATATTGCACAACCGCATGCGTACATTATGTCATGTTACATCAGGAGCGTGTCGTCCGAGCGCATGCATACTCGGACAGTGCATCCAGCTCACTGGCTGCAAATATGGTATTAGAGCAAGCGTTACAGCGATAACGCACAGCAGCAAACCATGTGTAGGCACGTACGTGAGCGTGATTGCCATGACATCTTTGGCAGGGGATGCGCTTAAGCATCGGCTGCCTGCTGCGACAGCGTGCCTTGAACGCACCTGAGTTTTTTGAAGCCAAAGGCCAGGAATTCCTGGGCATTGCTGTGTGAGTACTCCGACGTGCACACCTGGCAGCATGGCGAATGAGCGATACAGGGTGGCGGAACATAAAGTCAGGCATAGGCAGGCACAGACTGTTCATGCCGGACACCAGCATGAAGCACACGTGCTTATTTGCACTGGAGCAAATAACAGCAGTGGGCCACACCGGTAAGGTCAGCCAGCGGCGTGTTATACATGACTATGCGACTGGAGCAACTACAGCAGCACATGCCAGGCTGCTACCCGCCCGGCCCCTGCTGCTGCAGCCTCTGCTGTCAGGAGGTTCCGTGTCAGGTAGCCCTCCCTGCTGTGACTTTGATTAGGTGACAGCAGGGACTATACGAATGGCATGGTGCTGCCGCTATTGTACCACTGTGGCAAGTGTTCTGCCAGAGTGCATCTCATGGCCTGACCTGCAGGCAGCCCTCGTACGCGATGTATCGGGCCCACGCCTCCCCTCGCCGCATATGCACCGTCTTGCCGCTCTGCACCTGCCCAGCGCCCTGCTGGCCTTTGGCAGGTGATGCGGGAGGCTGCGGCCGCTGCCCGGGGTAAAGCACCCCGCCGTTGCCGGCGCCGCCGCCGCCCCCCACTCCGCTGCTGGGATTGCCTGGCTGCTGCTGCTGCTGCTGCTGCGCGGGCTGCTGCTGCTGCTGTTGGTACTGTTGGGGAGGCCATCTTGGCCCCGGGGACCTTGGCACTTGTGGTTGACCGGGCTGCTGCTGCTGCATTTGCGTGAAGGACCCTAAGCCGTTGCCACCTCCTCCGCTTGACTGCGGCATTGTCTTGAAGGGCGCCAACCCGGGGCGAAGCGGCAGGCCGGCGCTCGCGCGGTTGCCGCGATTGGAGCCGTCCCCCGAGGAAGGCAGCTGTGATGAGGGAGGCGGTTCGCTGCTCCCAGGGTTGTCCTGCTGTGGAGCGGAAAGGTCCTGCGTCGCAGGCGCTACACCTGGGTACTGCGCCCGCACCTGCACAAACCCATCCCCGCCGTTGCTCGGACCGCCCATCGCAAACATGGGAGGATACTGCATGTTGTTGGATGGCTGCTGCTGTCCAGGCTGGGAGCCAGGGGGTGGCGCGGAAGTCGCCCCATCGTAATGTGGTTGCTGTGCCGTTCCGCCTCGAAACGAGGTAGGTCCTGAGAGCATGGATGAGCTCGGCCCTGCTGCTGCAGTGGCGTAGGTAGTTGTGCCACTGTATTCAGGCTGAGGCATAAGCACAACAGGAGGAGCAGGCCTGTAATCCATGTTGGGCACGCCCCGAGCAGAAGCTGGTTGCGAGTTCAGCGAAGCTCGCAGCACGGAGCTGTCCTGCCGATGCACCAGCGATGCCTCGGATTCCCCGAGTCCCTGCTGGGCTGTATGAAATGCCGAGTATGATGGCTGATGTGCTGTGTTGTTGCCTGCGATGGCACTCCAGCCATATGGGGCATACAGGCCAGGGGCAAACCCGCCCCCCCCGTTGACGTTGTATGCCGTTACCGGGGGTAAGGTAGCCTCTATGCTCTTGCGGAAATCAATATCGCCATTCATTGCTCAGATAGTCCCGGTCAGCCCTGGTCTGCAACTTGGCTGAGGAGACTACCCGGAAAAAACGGCCACGCTTGGCGTTGACCAGCTCCAACTGTGAACACAGTGGCGCAGTGGCGTAGAGAATGCAGCAGCGGGAAAGTCTTTGTTGATGAGCAGTCTGTTATTGTGGTGACGATGTAAAGCTAAGGTTCTTAAAGGCAGTTTGTGCAAGGCCATTCTTGTTCGGAGTGGGTTGAACTACATCGTCGCCTTGCAACAGGTCAGGCAGTGAGGTCTAGATGTGCATACATAAGGAGCTTACAATAGTCCGTGAACGCTGTGAACGCTGCTGCATACACAATGTCCTGCGAAATATGCAAAGGCAATACATCAGGTCAACTGTACCGCAAAGGGGGTTTGACTGACAATGTGACGGCCTCCTGATGACTTTGAAGAGCGCTTAAGAGCATAACACACTGTACTCGTGTAAAACATAAGGCCTTGTGGCCCAAACCTGCTGGCTCTCTATCGCGCCTTGCACACATGGGCACCTCACATTCACAAGAACAGGCGCTTGTTGCAGCGCTCCCGTCGGAGAGCACAAGCGAACTCAGTGAGTCCAGCATCGGCATTGTAGAGGGCTGGCTTGACAGTGCTCAACCACGGGACAGCATCTTGCACGCTTCCCCCGCTGACGCCCGCGCAATCACGATCTCCAGGACCCTTGCGGAGCAAACTGGTGAGCCCTTGTCAACATTCATTTTTTCAATACGCATACACTCATGGCTTTAGACAGTTTATGTTCCCTGTGGTCACAGCTTTGCTGTTGCTCCCCGTTTGCAGATGTCGGGCGAGGGTTCCTCGACCTGGGGCTGGACACAGACGCGCCAGTTTCTGCAGCCCCAGCTCACATAACGCTTCCTGGTGTTCCCGGCTCCATAAGCGATGAGGGGCTGTCTGTGCTGGAGGACTGGGCGTGCAGGCCTGGGCCACGCCCGGGGCATGGGGCTGCGTCGCCCTCTGCCAGCGAGTTTGTGGGGTGGGTGAAGAGCCTTCTGCCACTGCAGCTGAAGCCAGCTATGGATGCAGCCGCATACTTGGGTTATTCTGACTTCCTGGACTTTGCTGCGGACGCTTCACTGCTATTCCTGCGGACCGCGTCCGCGGAGACGTTGCTGCACATCATGGCAGGGAGGAAGCCCCCCGCCTCCGTGCAGTTTGGAGAGCAAGTGAGCACCACTTGGCACCGCTGTGGCTTGTTGCTGATGTCCTCTTGAAACCTGGGCATCGTTTGGGGTCAGTGCTTGGCTCCATGGTCTCGCGTTTTCAGCAACCTCTGGATCGGATGGCTCATCGGTGTGTTCAAGTATTCTACTTCCCATGGGACCATGTAGTGTGCTTTCCTCGGGGCCAGTGTGCGTATGCGTGATGATGGGACTTCATCGGTGTGTGGAAACCATCGCAGGTCGATTTCAGCACACTCTGCAGCTTGTGGGCCAACCCTGTTGGCGCAACCGCTGGCTCTGCTCAGCAGCAACTGCCTGCGGCGCAGCCGGAGCAGGCCGAAGGCAGCGGACGGCCCCCGCGCCAGCAGCAGGGGCGGGTCGTTAGGCTACCAGAGGTCCTGCTAAAGCCGCCTGCCCTTGACCGTCTAATCAGGATGCTGGACGCAGCAGCGCTCATCCCCCTTCCACCGAGCGGAATAAAGTGCGTACGTGTTATGCTTGCGGCGCATGCGTTCGTCGCGTGATGGCATGCACAATCTGATCAGGCAACAATTGCACAGCAATGCTGCAATGGCCAGATCACCAAATGGCGTGGCATCCACACTACAAATACCAATGGCTGCTGCCTCTGACCTGGCACCTGTACCACATGCCAAGCATGGGGCTATTCCAGTGCAGTCCTTCACACGGCTAGTACATCCACCGTGGCCCCCCCCCCCCCCAACCCCCCCCCC
>BDDA01000094.1:169932-196875 GCA_001662385.1 Chlamydomonas asymmetrica
TCGCGCTGACGTGACAATTGCGTCACCTGCTGCACATGCATGCCTGCAGGCAGAGCCTGAGGCGGCTGCAGATGGTGTCGCGCGCAGCGCAGCGCACGGCGCTGCACCGGCAGGTGTCCAACGCGGACGTGGCCTACTGCTGCCTGTGGCTGCCGGCTGCGTTGCTGCAGGCGAACGAGGTGCTGCAGGTGGAGGTGCGCGCAGAGGCACACGACCAGGTGGGTAGTGCCGAAATCGGGGGCGGGTGTGGGCATGTGCCCTTCCCTGGGGTGGGTGGCCAACGCGCCTGCGCCACACATGTGCGCTCTTCATGCAGACCTGCAATTGTACATCGCACTGTGTACTCCGCACATGGGTTTTGCATTACTTCATCATTTTGCATGCTAGTTTTGAGTTTCCTGCTTCTTGTATGTGACTGGCGTTCATGAGTAAGTAGGGTGTTGTGCATGCACACACTCGATTGCTCCACCATGTACAATTGCACGCGCAGGGATGGAGCGACTACCCCGACGATCATGGAACGTACCGCGGCTCATGCACGTGGGGGGAGCTGGCTCTGGTGGCGGTCTCGCAGAGCCAACCGCAGCAGCAGCAGGAGGAGCGGGAGCGTGTGTCCGCAACGCAAGGCCAGCAGCAGCGGGGGGGTCAGCGGCAGCAGCGAGCGCAGCAGGAAGCGGATGTACACCGGCCTTTCCTCCGCGATTTCGACCACTGTGGTCTGGGTCACAGCAATGTAGCGAATGACGGTACCAACAGTCATGGTGAGGTCGGCGATGACGATGACAACAGTAGCGGCAGTGATGGCATCGACGACGAGGACAGCGATGATGTATTTGTGAGCGCGGCTCCTGCACCCCCGCCGCCCGGGCGGGAGCTGCTGCGTGTTGAGCCTGTGTACCGCAACAAGCATGCGGAGCGTCAGTGGCAGCTGCACAGCATGACGTATGGCTGGGGCACAGACGTGGTCGCCACCATCAACGCGTATGGCCAGGCGCTGCTGGACGCAGCCCACACGCAGGCCCCCTCCTCAACGCACACACACGGCGGTGGCAGCACCACCACCGTTGATGCCAGCAGTGCAGCACCCAGCAGTTCCGCTGGGCCGAGCGGGCACGGCAGCGGCAGCGGTGCCGAAGGCAAGGCTGATGCGTTGAGCGGGCCCGCAGCTGCGTCGTTGGCGGGCGCTGCGCCCGGGTCAGCGGGGCTGTTCGTGGAGCTTCATGTGGTGGCGCGCTACCCCGGCTGGGTGCACTTTGTGCGCAAGGCCACCGTCGCGGCGGTATGCTCGCCCCGCGCTTGAGCCTCGCTCCTAGCAAACTCAAACGCCATGGCTCTACCCGTGCGCTGGTATGAGCTGGCTTAGCTGACTAGCTCAGGTAGATGGCCCAGTTTAGCACTGCGCAGTGCCCGCACACACTCGTGCAGGGTTGGTGCAGTCCGCTGTTTAGGTTGCTGCCTATGGAACATTGCCGTAGGGGGTAGCGTGTCATGTCTTTTTCCATGCACTGCGATGTGGTAAGGTCAGCAAGTGGTGAGCGTCAGGCACTAAACATCCAGTTTGCCAGTTGTTCTAGGGCCTATTGCCACAATGTACTATGCAACGACATTTCGTTTGGTGCGTTTCGCAGGTCCGGCTGTTGGCGCCAGTGCGCCGCCACCGTTCCATGCGCTCGTTTCTTGGCTTGTGTTGCACTGCGATGTGCCCGTCTACCGGGACCAACACTTTCACTCCCTTGGCCTAGGAGAGGTTTTACGTTTTAAGACAAATCAATGCTCTGCCTTTCCTTGGGTGTGTGCATGGGCAAGATGATGTTATTGGTCGCGCATCCCGATACATGGCTGCATTCCACTGCATGCACCGCTACCGGCATCGCCTTGCACGACCGCCGTTCATTCCTGTGGGGTGTGTGCGCAGTTTTGCGCAGTGCAGACCTGCACTCCAGCAACATGGGCTGCCCATACAGTGGGATTTCGGCCCGCGTTTGTGTCCTCAAGCCGTCGTTGTTGGGGCTGGCTTGAACTGCCTTGCAACAGGTCAGCCTCAGGCAATGGCAGTGAGGTGTAAGTGTGTGCACACAATGCAGATTGACCTTTTGAGTATATATTGCTTCCATGTATGTAATGTTTTGTAGGAGCAGCGACACACTCGCCCCAGCACAAAGGGGAGTAAAGCGTTCACTCCCTCACTGTACCGCAAGGGGGGAATTGGAGTATTGGACTGATGGTGTGGGGACCTTGGGGGCCTGCTGTGGTCTTTCATACGCGGCTGGGCGTGCCTCTCACCCCTGTGCTAGTGTAACCACACGAGTCCTCCAGGTGGACAAACTTGTGGCCTTCACATATCGCCTTGCACACGAGGTCAGCACGAAACAGCCATAAGCACAGGGCGCTTCAGCGGCGCTCCAGTCAGATAGCACAGACAAGCCCATCATGGACGCGGATGTAGCCTGGCTTGACAGTGCTGAATCGGGGAGAACCGCTTTCCAAGCTTGCCCCGTCCAGGACCGGTCCGTAACAATTTCCAGGACCCTTGCAGAGCAAACTGGTGAGCCCTTGTCAAAAACGCTCTCGGTAGAGAATATCTCAGCTGCATGTACACCAACCTTTACAAGCGTGGCTAGTGTCCTGTCGCTATCGCTTCCCGTTGCAGATGTCGGGCGCGGGTTCCTCGACCTGGGATTGGACACAGACGCGCCAGTTTCTGCAGCCCCAGCTCACATAACGCTTCCCGGTGTTCCTGGCGCCATAAGTGATGACGCGCTGTCTGTGCTGGAGGACTGGGCGTGCAGGTTCGGGCCACGCCCAGGCCAGGGAGCTATGTCGCCCTCTGCCAGCGAGTTCTTGGGGTGGGTGAAGGGCCTTCTGCCACTGCGGCTAAAGGCAGCTATGGATGCAGCCGCATAGCTGGGGTACTCTGACTTCCTGGACTTTGCTGCCGACGTTTCACTGCTATTCCTGCGCACTGCTTCCGCGGAAACGTTGCTGCATATCTTGGCAGGCCGGAAGCCGCCCGCGTCTGTGCAGTTTGGAGAACAAGTGAGTAGCGCTGGAGGCACCGCTGGAGGGATCTTTAGTAGCATATACAGCGCTCAGGAATATTGGCTGGTCCCTTGCAGGTTTCCTAAACGGTCTCGGTTTCAACCTTCTTTTCCCCCTTCACGCTTCATGGAATCCATCGTGCAGGTGGATTTCAACACACTTGTCAGCCTTTGGGCCACCCCTGTCGACCCTAGCAACCCTAGCACCGGTCTTGCTCAGCAGAAGGAACAGCAGCAACTGCCTGCAGCACAGCCGGAGCAGGCCGAAGGTGATGGCCGACCGCCGCAGCAGCTTGGGCTGGTCATCCGGTTGCCGGAGGTCCTGCTAAAGCCGCCTGCACTTGACCGCCTGGTCAGGATGATAGACACAGCAGCGTACACCTCCCTACCGCCGAGCGGCATCAAGTGCGTATGCAGTGCTGACTGCGCTTGTGTTGCTATGGCGTGCGCTGTGCTTCACCCTGGCTCGGGCACCACACATGTGTACAGGCGCACAGCAGTGCTGTGGTTAGAGCTCTATGGCCTGGACACTGTACTGCAGGGGTTGATCAGCGCGTCAGCGCCTGGCGTGACACTGTCAGCACATGGGGCCCTTCCCGCGGCCCCCTTACCTTGCCATCCACGCAATAGGCGCAATATACCGCATACACAGTATTTGCTTGTGGCATACCGCATACCGCATACACAACTGTACATGGACTCGCACTGACATAATGTTCGTCTCACCTGCCGCACATGCATGCCTGCAGGCAGAGCCTGAGGCGGCTGCAGATGGTGTCACGCGCAGCGCAGCGGACGGAGAGTGCCAGCAGGTGTGCGACGCGGAGGTGCGGCACTGCCGCTTGTGGCTTCCGGCTGCGTTGCTGCAGGCGAACGAGGTGATGCAGGTGGAGGTGCGTGCAGAGGCACACGACCAGGTGGGTAGTGACGGGGGCGGGGGCATGGGGGGAGGGCCGCACCCTTGTGACCATCAGTGTACGTGCAGGCGTGCACACTTTCCACGCATGCATGCTGTGCACACCGCACAGAGGCGCCGATGCTTGTGCCTCCTGTTCTGCGCAATGGCAGATCTAGGTGGATCATTATGGCAAGCCTCGGGCTTCGTCCATGCGCGCACTCAATTGCTCCACCATGCACGTGCAGGGATGGAGCAACTTTCCCGACGATCATGGCACGTACCGCGGCTCATGCACGTGGGGGGAGCTGGCGGTCGTGGCGCCCTCTCCGGGCCAACCGCAGCATGGTGTGTCCGCAACGCAAAACGCCGACCACGAAAGGGAGGACTTTGACAACAGCAGCGTTGACGATGACGACGGCACCCGCTATGAAGTTGGCAGTAATTTCGAGGTCGGCTATCACTCTGAGGACTTTGCCAGCGGGGAGCTCCCCAGCGATGACGTGTTTGTGAGCGCGGCGCCTGCACCCCCGCCGTCCGGGCGGGAGCTGCTGCGTGTTGAGCCAGTGTACCGCAACAGGCATGCGGACGACCAGTGGCAGCTGCACAGCATGACGTATGGCTGGGGCACAGACGTGGTCGCCACCATCAACGCGTATGGCCAGGCGCTGCTGGACACGGCCCACGCTCAGCCCCCCTCCGCAACACACGCACACGGCAACACCACCACCACCACCGTTGATGCCAGCAGTGCAGCACCCACCGATTCCGCTGGGTTGAGCGGTAGCGGCAGCGGCAGCGGTGCGGAAGGCAAGGCTGATGCGTTGAGCGGGCCCGCAGCTGCGTCGTTGGCGGGTGCTGCGCCCGGGTCCGTGGGGCTGTACATAGAGCTTCACATGGTGGCGAGCCCCGGCTGGGTGCACTCTGTACACAAGGCCACCGTCGCGGCGGTGTGCTCGCCCCGCGCCTGACCCTGCAGTGCACTGCGGTACGCTAGTGTGGTGAGCACCAGTGAGCGAGCAGTGAGCGAGCAGGCGGCTTGAGAAATCACAGATGAGCAGGCCTGATGCGACATCTTACTTATAGCAGGGCTGCAGCAGAGTGTACTGCACGTACCTTATGTAACAGCAACATGTTTTTGCTTTTTCGTCGGTGCCTTATGTAGGTTTGCCACCCGCGACTGCATGCGGCAATTGCCTTGTGACGTGGATTGGTGTGGGCGCAGAGCGGTGCGCCATGCTTCGCCCTCGGCATGCGTCTTGCGCGTCATCAGCTTGCCGTATTTGAGCGGTTGACACGTACACACGTGACATATGAAGGTGTGGCACATACATTGACATGCATTTGGCATGGTGCATGGGAGGAGGAGGAGGACGTTGTCATCCACCGCCTCCCTCCCTCCCTCCGGTTTGCTGATTGCTGACTGCTCTCACCATGGCAAGCCCTCTTAGGCTTGTTTTCACTGAGGTTCAGAACCGGTTTTGAAATCAAGTTGCTGTCTTAATAAGAGCGGGCTGAACACTGGGGTTTACAGGGATGCCGATTCCGTAGCGCGTGCATTGAGGCGCAACCGTAGAGCCCCCCCGCAAGCGAGCCATGCCACAAGGAGACACCCCTGCATGCAGGAGTGACTGTTGAAGCGAGAGGCCGTTACAGTCATAGGCGGTACGCAGCTCCAGGGAAGCACCACGGATCCATCAGCCAGCCACTACACCACTACAGCACCTGCGAGTGCCTGCTACCGCTCTCCTCGCAGCAAGCATGGCCCGCTGTTGCCCACCATGTGCTTTGCGCAGAGGGCTCAGTGAGCTCATGCCAGCAACTCAGCAAGGCAGGGAACGTGTGCAAGCGCCGAGTGCAGTAGTGTCGTTGATACGGCTTCGTACTGGACACCAAACAGATGCCAGCCGAGAAAATTGCATGTTTAATGGCAACTCGCCTAGGGTGGGTTCGTGGACAGGGGGCATGTGGCACGACCCGCAGTAATGATCGTGTTTGGGAGGGAGCCAAGGCAGCGCGCTCACGCGTGATCATGAGCCATGAGCACGGCGCCTCATGACAAACAAACAAGAACAAAGAACGCTTGGGAGAGGCCCTTGGCGCGCTCACTGATGGATGAATGTGTCTATAAGACGCTCACGCCGGTGGTGGCGGCGGCAAAAATGGTCGGCGAGCATGCTTGTGCGCGCAAGCAAGCCAGAGGGCCCGGCCACACCGGGTGGCCACAGCATCCCTATTTCAGGCCGTGCCGCGTTACGCACAGCACTCTCTTAGCTCGGAATTCCATTGCGTCGTGTTCAAGGGCTGTTCAAGGGGATACATACACGGGGCGAGATTGCCGTAGTCCGGCCATGCGGATGCGTACAGCAAAGGCAGGGCTATGAGGAAACGCATGGCATCCGGCTGGGGGCAAAAAATAGCAGGGGGCCGTTGCACTCATCTGCCTGCCACAACTAATGGGCTCCTTGCAGGTTGCCGCAGCGTGCACCGAGACAAAGGGGCCGGGCGGCAGCATGGACAGGCAGTGCATGAAAGAGAACACGCGAGACATCTCCACTATTGCGAAGCGGCTGCACGGCATGTGCTTGCATACGCCAGGCTCACGCTAACCGACGGAGATGGACGATGAATCAATTCACAGGTTGGCCGTGCAGCGACTTCCATGGCAAGGTTGCTGCATTTCTCTGGGCTCCATTACCAGCACGCACGCCACCCGAGACGACGCGTGATGCCTGCATTGCTATTTGAATAGGGCGGCTAACGTACCATCACATCGGCGAGAGAGCGCACACAAATAATAGGGCCGGGCGGCCGTACGAAGCGAACATGCAGTCATGCCGCACTCACAAGCGAGATGCCGCGAATTGCACTACTGCAGCAAGCGCTCACAAGGCGCAGGGGCTGACTGGACGGCGGGCGTGAAAACGGTCCAGGCGAGGGGGTCAGGACGGGGGCAGGCGCACACGACAGGGCAGACAGACGGTCACCACCACGCGTGGCGCGAACAAGAAGGCAGGAGCAGAAACAAATGCGAAAGGACATGAGCGGAACAAATGAGAGGTTGGGGTGGTCTGTCTGTCTGGGATATGACCGCCCGGGAGTGTTGTGGGTAGTAAGGGCCAGCCAGCGCTCCAGGGTGTCAGTCAAGGGGGGGAGCAGCAGTGACCAGCCGCCCATTTCTGGGCAGGGTCAGCTGTACACCTGGGGGTCAACTGTGGGGGTTCCAAAGCAGTGCGTTACAGACTGCGCTGCCCCAGCCAGCGACAAGGACAAACACTGCCACACGCTCCTGCCTGCGGCTGTGCACAGGCCAGTGCTGTGCGACTGAATTTGTGCCGTGGGCAATCCAGCTGCCGTCTACCACAGACCACATGCAGGCGCGTAATGGGCGCTTTGGGGACCCAAGGGGAATGGCCGCCCCAAGGGGTGGCACACACGGTGTGGACAAGCCTGTGCGCCTGCGCTGTGCGGCTGTCCTGCCCTCACATAGAGTATATGTTGCCGAA
Organism: Chlamydomonas asymmetrica; assembly: GCA_001662385.1. Classification (NCBI taxonomy): domain Eukaryota; kingdom Viridiplantae; phylum Chlorophyta; class Chlorophyceae; order Chlamydomonadales; family Chlamydomonadaceae; genus Chlamydomonas; species Chlamydomonas asymmetrica. Next base: position 177,372 of record BDDA01000094.1, read on the forward strand.
GCGCGCGTTCGTGCGCAGCGCCGCGATCGAGCCCGCGCCGTTGCCGGCCTTGCCGGCGGCAGCCGCACTGCCGGCGCTGGTGGCGTCGTTGTCGCCGACAGCCGCCGTGCCGTTGGGCTTGGCCTTGCTGCTGCCTGCGCGCTGCACCGCCGAGGCCGCCATGCTGACGCGGAAGCGCGAGCTGCGGGGGTCGCGCGAGGCGGGCGAGACGCCGCTGGCGATGTCCGCCATGAGCGCCGCCTGCTCCGCGACCTGCTGCTGCCAGGCGATGTCGAAGAGGAAGTCGGCGTGTCCGTGCGCGGGGTGGTACAGCAGGTGCGCCTGAGACTCGTTCTGCAGCATGGTCATCACCTCCTGCGGTACACATGACACCAAATATAACAACACAGTGTCAATAGGAATGTGCACACACAGGGTCATGCATGTGTGGGTCATGTCACACCGCAGCTGTTGGGCGTACTGGCCAACAAACTGGCTGTAGATATGGATTGTCCGCCAGCCTGCCAGACGCATGGCGGTACACCCATGTGCCACATGAGTACATGCCCATGCTCTGATGCTCACGAACGTGTATCAGCAAGGAACAATGCAACATGTGTTGCTGCATGATGGGTGACCGGCAGCAGCAGCAGGTCCACCGTCTGGTTCACAAAACAAGCCATTCTCAGGTCTCAGAGCGAGCGTTCCGGAACAGACACAAGACCCGCAGCTCCGCTCCTGCTGCGGAGGCCTAACCAATCAGCTCATTAATACATGACACACAAGGGTGAAACAACATAACATATGGACTCAAGCCAACGCACGCAGGCGCACTCACGTCGGCTGGCACCAGCTGGTCCTGGCCAGCCATGACGATGAGCGTGTGGTCGGGCAGCTGGTCGCACCACAGGTTGAGCAGCGACCAGTAGAAGCGGCGCGACACGGCGGTGGCGTGCGTGATGTGGCGCGACACAAACCAGGTGATGGGGTCGCTGCCCTGGAACGCGTTCCTGTGGGTGGGATGCACGTGTGAAGCGATGTGCACGCACGAGTGGCAGTAGCAAGGCGGCACACGAGTCAAGGAACGCGCAGCACAGCAATGCGCTAGTGGCTCTCTATGCCTACAAGGTAAGCGATCCTCGTCTAGTCTCATGGTCCCCATCTGGGAGGAGCGCAGGCCGTTCGGCCGACACGCTCCTGATGTAACTCATATAAGCAAGAACCATAATGGCATAAACTGAGGTCGAGCCGCAGCGTGCAGCAGTTGCTCCCCGCTCACACAGAGGTGTACGACAGACAGTACGAGCGGTGCCGCAGGTTGGCTTCTGCCCCAGCCGGGCATGCAACACCCGGCTCACTTGTACACGAAGCCGTCGATGAGCTTGCCGGTGAACATGAGGAAGCACACGGGGTCCAGCAGCGTGAGCGACGCCACGCGGTGCTTGTGGCGCTGCGCCACGCGCGAGGCCACGAAGGTGCCGTAGCTGTGCGCCACAAAGTGCGCGCGTCCGACGCCCTTGGCGTCCAGGAAGGTCATCAGGTTCTGCACGCACGGATTCACGCACACACACACACACGTACGGACTCACGCACTGACTCACGGGAATCACACTGCATAGCCCTGTGGCCGCCTCTTCCTGACATGCACGCACACACGCACACGCATGTCAGGTGCAGGTCCTGTGCTCACACGCACGCACACCGCACGGCCCCATGAGAAGCACGTCGCATGGCTCAACAGGAACCAAAAATCTCGAACACACGCATGCACGCACGCGCCTAATGCGCATTCACAATTAACCGGCGCTGCCTGGCTTTGCCTCATCAGGTCAGAGTGCGGTATGATCGTGCAAGGTGCTGCTCATCAACACGCGTGCTGTTGTGCCGCCGCACAGGTGCGATGCTGGCATCGGCCAACATGGCAATGCATGCAGGCGAGCTCTCCTGCAGCACGCCAGGCGTGAGTGGCACCTGTGCACTGACCCTCCTGCTTGGCGCTTCGGGCCCTTGCATCGGGATTGGGAGACATATTCACATGCAATTCTGAAACTACGCTGGGCGCGTGGTGTTAGGTGCGTATTTTATTGTGCGAACATTGTGGAAAGCCACATGCTGACATGCGTTTGGGTCCCTCTTGGTTTGTGCTGCTGGCCTAGGCCTAATGCTGGGCTTGGTGGGCGGGATGCGGGCGCGCTCACCTTCATGATTACGTCCACCTCCGGCACCTCCAGGCACAGTCGCATAGACAGGTGGCGGACCTCGATCGCAATCACGGGCCTGCACCAACATTACATGACACGCACCACGCGTGGGTGCCTTCAGGCGCTGACATGCACATATGCAGGCGGCGACAGGTTCACACTTGACAGCCAGCAAGCTGTGTGTGCCAGCGTCACCCACTCAGCCGCAAGACCACGCGGCTCATACTCCAAGTGGGCTGCAGGGAGCACCGAGCGCAGCGCGGGCCAATGAGGCCGAGTTACCAGAAAATGACGCACCTGCCGGTTGACATGAGGCGGTGCAAGAAGTTGATGTAGGGCAGGATGCCAAAGCCAACGCCGTGGAGGAACACAAAGGGCTCGTTCACACCCTCGGCAGCGCTCAGCTCCGAAGCACAGTCGCTATAGCTCAGGGGGTTGCGGCGACGAGGGGAGCTGAGGCCAGCTGAGGGCTGCGAGTTCACGACCTTTGGCGTGCTGGTGTTGCTGCTGTTGGCGGTGGAAACAGCGCTGACGTTGCCATACACATAGAAGTAGAAGCCTGCAAGGCACAGCATCAGGCGCACTAACACGTGAGGAAGCGAGCGTAGGGTTCGTGCCACGGACACCATCGCATCTGCAAGGAAGCTGGCAGGCCTTGCAGAAAGCTCACCGTTGTGATACGTATATTTGAAGCCGTACGCCAACATGAGAAAGTGCTTGCACAGGAAGATAACCTCCACGGCGGCGTAAAACGCAAGAGGGCGGTAGTTGACGATGATGTCCGACCAGAGGTGGCTCATCATAGGGCGTTTGACATAGTTGCAGTCCGAAAACTTGAGGTGCCATGCCTTTTCCAGCTCAGCGACCATCTGCATGGGCAAGTCCCCACGGCCTTCGGCCTCCAGCTGCAAGTTGGCAGCACAACACAAGACTGATTGTTGGACACGGTTGACACAAACCAGCACGCAGAACTGGAAGACGAGAATGTTTCAGGAAGAACAACACAAAACACACCTGGTCAAGCGTCTTGTACAGAAAGCCGTACGCCAGCAGTTCCGCAACGTTGCGCCTGCTAATCTCCTCCAGCGGCGTGTTCCAGAACCAGGTGATAACCCACTTCTTGATACAGGTGTACTTGTCCACCTTTTCTTTGTTGACGATGAGGCGCTGAAAGACTGCCATTATGTCGCCGTCATCGGGGTGCGGGGCGTGAACCTTTGGCTGCGCGTTGAAGACATGGTAACGGTGATAGAGCCACACCGCAAACACCGCCTCTGCTGCCAGCCAGCCAGGGATGATCATAAGGCGCATCGTCAGCAGCACAAGAAGTGCTACCAGTATTGCGATGGCGACGAACCCGACGACCGTTTTGATGGTGCGCTTGTGCAACAGGTTTACGTGCTGCAGGCATACTGACGGCTGGGAAGGGTCTGGCATCAGCTGCCTGTTCAGCTTTGGGTCGACTAAGCTGAGCATTCGTTGAAGGTCCGGGTTAGGACCCCCTGACAGTGCCTCCCTCAGCGTCGAAACAACGTCGTCGCTGATGGACATGCTCAAAGCCCGAGACATCTGCCGGGAGAGTATCCTGCCGACCACCATGTTGGCTGGCTTGTTGTCCCAACACAACAGTCAAAGTTCCTGGCCTGCACAGGAGTGTCAAGGCCAGTCGAAGGAGCTCAAATTGCTGCAGCTTCAAACAGGGCCAACCACAAGAGGTGTGCCTCCCACGCGGACAGTGGGCCCGCGCAGGGGGCGTGATACGCCGTAGCAGCTTAACAACATGATTCAACGGTTGTCTCCGGTGCACTGAACGACCAAACAACTTGAGGCGATTGTGCACTTTCGACCTGCCCGTAACTGGACAAACTGCAAGGCCCAATCACATACCTGTTACAAGCGGCAAGCCGCCAGGCGCTGACCACAGCAAGCCTATCTCGCAAGCTGCTTTCTGGCTGCGGGCGGTGCGGTGGGTGGTGCGGCAGTATAGGCAGGTAAGAATTGCTGCCTGACTTGTTGCTGGGTCGTGTGTGCTTGCCGGGAGTCAGAGACGTCAAAGTGCAAGTAACAAGCCCGTCGGTTAGGCTGACATATTGTTCTGCTCTGCACGCGCCAAAATCAAGTGCTCGTCATCATCGCCTGCATTTGCCCCTCTCACTCATTTTCACATAGGCGCGGCCTCTACACCACCATGTGCATCAATTCAGCTGCTGATTGCGCTAGTAATTCCTGCAACAGCTAGATGGTGCATATGCAAGGCTTGGCGAAGGCGATGCAGCAGCAGACACAGCTCCTCATCAGGTGCTGAAATTGAAATGCTTACAGCCGTCACGCCAGGTAAGTTCTGACCATTTGCTTTGATTGGGTCAGAGCACTGAGCATACTGGTGCTGTGTAGGACGTAATGTGCCCAGAATAGCCTGCATGGCTATATTACCTGTTCCGTTCGGGGTGAACAAGTTGAAGGTCGGGGTGCGGTGGGACAGCAGATTAGCTGGCAGACGGCAGCAAACCAAGGGCTTTAGGAGGTAGCCCTTGCATAGAAACGACCTTGGGGGCTTGTCAGGCTTGAACAATTTGACACGGATTTGCGTCTGTCCAACGCTCTCGCCTGGCTTCGTCTGAAAGTGAGCTACCCTTCGGCTGCAGGCCAGACCGAAACCAAGCAGATTGCTTGCTTCAGGAACCAGGCCTTCCGCCGTGCTGACTTTGCCAGAGTTGCAGTATGTCGACCCTGCTGCAGGGAAGTTGAAGGCGAGACAGCCCACCGGGCGGTGACAAGGACCGCTGCAAGCAGCAACTGTGTGCCAGAGCCTTGTACTTGCCTGTGAGCAGTCAGGTGCAGACTTTCTGCAGACAAATCAGGTGCTGAGGGTATTCAGTCAGGCAGACTAGGCTCGGGACTAGGCTGTCAGCTGCGCACTGTGCCGTACCTCAGGAATTTACGGGTTCATTATCATGCGCTGTGTTCAGCGCAGGTTAGCGTGTGAAAGCAGGTTGTGCATACGCTGTCGAGGAATGAGCGATAGGGTTTGCGCATGCGTCCAGGTCATTGAAAACAGCGAAGGAGGGTAACACAGACCTGCATGTGTCATAACATGAACAGCAAAAGGCATGATCTCCAAGCGGCTTGCATGCTCCATCGTGCACATGACGCGTGCTGCTTGGGGTGTGTGCTTCAAAAACTCACAGCAACCCACTCAAGCAATGACAGCAGCAGAGCTACAGCGCACTGCTGTCTTGCAGCTCAGCCCGAAATCACAACACCGCCCACGCGCTGGTCCGCGTGGCCAGTCTGCAACCCAAGGTTACAGTCCACTTGTCACTATTGGGCGCATCGGCTGCTGTTCAACAGGTCCTTTGCAATCACACCGCAGGTTAGAAGCACCCATCCACCACATCAATATATGGCCTTCAAGAGTAGGAGTCCAAAAGAATCGCGTGTGAGCCAAAGGAGCCCCAGAACCGCTCGCAAAAAGCGTGTTCACTCAAAAAGACATCAATTGCGCTTGCCGCCGGCGTCCGCCTCGTCATCCTCGTTGGCGCCGCCCGCGCTGCCGCGGCGCCGCCACCAGCCATGGCACCACCCGCAGGCCCGCCCACGGCGCGCACAACGTCAGGACAGCCCCCGGCTGCCGGCTACGAGACCGAGCGCGTGGTCGTCATATACCGTGGGGTAGCTGGTTCCGCCCTCTGTAGGGCCGCAGGGTGGGGACAGCCACGCTGCGGGGTTCGGCCCGAATATGTCGTCCAGGTTGGCCTGCAGACCCAGATCGTACGGATGGTGGTAGACCTCGCCCATGGTCCTGGCGGCAACCGTGGCAGTCACGCCCTGCACCAGGCATATGCACGCCAGTGAGCACAACCCCAAGGGAGCCGCATGTGCGCCGCAGTGGGCTTACTTTATCAGGAGCCCACTTGACAACACCTCGCATGGATAGCACCCGTGGATAGCACCCAACAGACAAGTATGCGCCTTGCATCGCTGTCGACGGGGGTGGGTGGGGGCAGAGCAACCAGCAACCACAAACACCGATTACTCTGATGTCATTGCCACTTGCGAATGCCCGCAATGAGCAGCAAGTCAGCAACGGCATGCTGCAACGCATGATGCGGCGCTTGGCGTCGTGTGTGCGGAAGCACGCATAGGAGTGCAGGTGAGGCCGGGCTGGGCCGAGGACATGGACTCAGGCCTGCCCTTCTCACTGTAGGTCCAAGCACCCACCTACCTCTCTCTACTCTTATGCATTGCATGGGTGCACTACGCAGTTCTTGGCTATATCATGGTCACTGCCACCTAATCCAACCTCTACCCACCTCCCTATACTCTATCGTGGTCTTGTTGGTGACCACCATTTGGATGTGCCAGATCAGCAGCATCAGCAGCCCGATGGTGAGCGGCAGCGCGATCGCAAACGCCAGCGTCTGCAAGGCGCAAAGGCCGCACACAATCCGTCCCAGGGTGATTGATCGCTATGTGAGGGGTGCGGCAAGTTGGGCATGCATGCATAACACATTGTGTGTGCGATTCACACGTGTGTGCGGCGCAATGTACGACAGCAGTCCTGCAGTGCTGTGCAACCCAGCCTCACTCAAATGCAACAGCCAAAACCTGCGAGTGGTCGCACGCTCGCACCGTATGCATACATTCCATTCCTGCGGTGGACATGAGGATGTGCAAAATGGCCCGACATCGATGTTATGGGCATGCATTCACATGATGGGATTGCACGGTCCTAGGGTGTCCTGGGGACTCTCACCTGCAGCAGCGCCCACAGCCACAAGGCCTTGATACCCTTGAGCTCCACATCCACAGGCCTCCCATGCGGCCCGGTCCTGTGCAGCACAGGGACGCAATTGCATAAGTCACTGGCCACGCGTTACACCAGCATCACACCAGCCGCGGTGAATCCATCCACGCGCTGTTGACATGCATGGCGTCAGGAAGACGCATGTTCGCAAGGCCTGCAGCATGCTATGCAGTGGCATAAGGTGGCGGTGGCGGTGGCATACGGTGGCTGTCAAGCATACGGTGGCTTCTTACAGGAAGCAGCGCCCAGTGGAGCGCATGCATCACTTGACACAGCGCTGAGTCAGCGGCACACGGCAGTGCATGCCCATCACATTCATTGACATTCGCAACATCGCAGAGGCGTTGGCAGAGCCTCACACTCACAGCTACTACATACGATGGCAAGGTAGCAAGGCATGCTGACACTGAGCGGTACCACTATGACGTTGCAATGTCATGTCAGTGGCTCCCCACCTGATGATTCGCTGCTGATGGCTGGTCTGCAGCGTGTGCAGCGTGTGCGCAGCTATGAGCCCCAGCGTGTGTATCAGCGCGGCGTTCACGTCTGCAAAGGCAGCAAGGCATGCAGGCACAGAGACTGTGCGATATGCCTGCCAATTGCACCACAGCCCACAAAAGGCACGAGCGGTATGGGCGTGTGTGTTTTCGCGGAAAGTGTGAGACTGCCGAAAGGGCAGTCGTCGACCCGCCAGACAGTGCACTGGGCAAGGGAGACACCTGGCGGGTGGGGCGCACACCTGTTGTGCCACCCAAGGCTCACGGCCGTTGTGCTGAGCCGCACCACAGCTGCATACAAGGCACTCACATATGAGGAACAGGAAAAACGCCCTGTAGTTTGCATGCCCGATGCAGTTGTTCGTCCACGGGCAGTGGTGGTCCTGTCGTCACCAGCACACAAAGTTGCAGGAAAGTTGTGATTCCTGGTTCTGCATCCTGACCCACTTGACAGCTATGGCACCTGTTCGGGTTGTGCGTGCGTAGCTTGCACATGCAACTCGTCGCTTACCATTCGCAGCACACATCGCTCGCACTTGCGGCAGTGATGAGTCCGGGGCGGTTTGTATTGCTGGCATTTCTGGCAGAATCTAGGCGCTCCACCCTGTACAGTGCAACAAGATAACACTGGTGGAAGTCTACGAGCGGAATGCAGCAAAATCAACTCAGACAATCCTGAAAGAAGCATACCTTTTTCTTGACTTCTTGTATTACGCTTGTATTCTCAGTGTCTGGTTGCCATCCTTCTGGAACCCTACGTGTTACTCAAAAGGAAAGCTGTCAAACCAGCTGCAGCGGCCCCGCAGGTGGCCAGGTGGACAGCGCGCCGAGTGAAATGCTAGTAAACGTGCTGTTAGACTCACTTTCCAGGGTCCAGCAGCACGCAGAAGATGTAGCAGTAAAGAGAAAGACCAGTTGTTATTGTTATCACGCCCAGGTTGGTTACGCCTGGGACTGAATAGCTGAGCCATGGAACAATCTGCAGCCGGGAGCAGTGTACAAGGTTATCAGCCTTTGAGGAGCAAGCGGCTCAGCAAACATGCGATGCACTTGCAGCTTCAGAAGTGGTCTTACCACACAAAACACGTCTACATAGTAAAGGAACCCGAAGACGACCAGCGCGCCAATAACAATTCCGTTAATTCGGCAGGGGTCGGCCCAAGCCGTCGCCATTGGCACGACCACCTGCTCCCCAGAGTTTGTGTGCGTTTTACATGAAAGTTGCTGTCCTTGTCAACCACGGTAGGGCGCGTTTCCTGATGGTGCAGTGGTGTGAAATGGTCGGATAATCAAGTTCCTTCCAAAGACAAGCTAAATGTTTCAGCGCGTTCGGGTTTAAGTGTGAGGTGCACCTCCTGTGGATTGCTATATGTTGCCACGGAACGTGATACGTGAATCCTGATGCCGCAACATACCAGCGAAGCGCGGAGTCTGGATCACCATTACGCTCATGTGAGGCGAGATGATCCATGCTGGTTAGCCAACCTAACTACACAGGCCACTACCTAGCACCAGAGCAGCCTGTAATACAGCGCACTACCACGCACACCACACATATGCTACCAACTATCGGTTGCTCGTTGCGGGGCACACACACGCTGCGCATGATCGGGCACGTCCAGTGGTGAGTGAAAGTAGAAGCCGGCCGAAATCACGTGCGCACGCTCGATGACTCCGCTGTGCCCTACTGGCAGTCATTTTGCTCTGCATGACTGCATACGGTGTGCGGGAACACGTTACGCCCATGCATTCGGGGTAAGTGGTTCCGGGGCGATCAAGGCAGCCTCGTCAGGAAGATGCTGCCCACCGCTGTCATGACGACCAGCCAGACCTGAAGCATTACACACAGCGCACACAGCAACGATGGCATGTGTCAGGAGGGGAGTGCGACCAGGTTGCAAGCGCAAGGACACCCCATCATGGTGTTGGCGTCGAGTACATGCGCTACGCGCAAGTAAGTGTGTGTGAGGCAGGCACGCCTCCGATTGCGCACCGTCCTCCGGCCCACCCTAGACATCAAAGAATCTATGCAAAGCATTGACCGGCCCCGCAATGAATTCTGATCGGACCCTGATCCGATCCATATGTGAAGCACCCCTTCGCAGAGCGCAGGTTCGGGCGCTCTTTGGAGTTGGCATTTTGCGCAGGAACTGCCCCGCCTGACATTCTGTTCTCGCATGCTGTTGTGTGCGGCATGCACAAGGAATAAGCATGCACGCACACGCATGCAGGCTAAAGTCCACCAACCCTCTGCACCAACCCTCTGCACCCCACCAACCCAAAGCCAGTTACATGGCGGCCTGCCTGTTCTGCCCCCACCCTCCCTCAACCTCCAGCACCTCCAGCAGCCTGCTGCTGATTTTATACCCCCAATCCCCAGATCCCAGACCCCATTCTAAGCAACCAGCTTGGTCAGCGTACTGGCACACGGAGCGTACAATTGCCTGCGATGACTCACCATGGCCATGGCACGTCCTGCGGATCCGCATCCGGTGTCCATGCGGTACACGACCGTGGCGTAGTCAGACGCGTTGAGCGCGGTAGTGGATTGCGTCGCCGTCCCGGATGACCCATTTCCGGTGGTAGCGTTGTAGGGCCGGATCACGACGAGGCAGTACGATTGTGTGACGGACAGGCCCGGGTTGGGGCCGTAGGACAGCTGGCAGTCGGTGCCGTTGCAGGCGAGCGGCGCAATGACACCGCCCTCATACCGCTGAGTGTAGTTGTAGTACGTGCTGGACCATTGCTGCAGTACAAAAGCAGCAGTACGGAAGTCGTATGCATGACACGCCATGATGAAGAATGAAAGCATACAATAACCCTTATGAATACAAGTACTTGTTCACGGTACCGTAAGACAAAAGGTTTATCGGCTTGTGGCGCAATATGTGCGGCAGGTCGATTTGGGCCTGCATGACCGCATGACGTATGCCGCTGGGAAATGTATCACCAATGAAATATGGTGTACGGTATGCATCCACCCCGCTGCACAGGTGTGGCAGTGCACAAGGTGTGGCAGCAGGCGTGTGCCGCTACCTAGCTAGCCTAACGGCACCATGACGACACATCAAGACATTTGTGGCGGGCTGCAGGCGTGTGTAGCGCACACAGACAGACCACTTGTGAACGTTGTCACCGTACGGCCGCTAAGTAGGCAGCAGGATCTGCTGCGGCACCCGCCACGCCAACACACCGCACACCGCAGTGCGTGCAGTGTCTGTCTGTCCCGCTCGCGCGGGCCTTGTACTCACCCCCTCTGAGTCCGTGGTACGAATGTCGACCTGCAGCGGGATGTCGTCGCTGGAACGCACGTCGTAGTTGATGCAGCGCGTCTGGGACCACCCGCACCAGCGCAGGAAGCTGCCCGGTGGCAGGTACGCAATGGCATCGCGGCACGTGCCCACATCTGCAGCGCAAAGTAGGGTCATGCACCAAGCGAATTCCAGTCACACCAGGCGAGCAAGCAGCTGCAGGTTGCAGGTCGCACTCCAGGTGCTGGTACGACAGCGACATATGGTATGCATAGTACCGCTGCACGATGTTGGAATCACGCTGCTGCAGGTGCGTTGGTCGAGCGGCAGCTGGCAGCGGCTCAGCATCATGCACACTTTGCACCGTGACATCGGTGTGTGGGGCCAAGCACAAGCTGGCAGCAGGCTCAACCATGACACTGTGATAAGGAGAAACCGCACCCAGTGTCCGTTGTCCCTGGCTTGCAGACTTTGGTAGCACGCTGCAGGTTCCGCACGTACCTAAGCACATCTTGCCAGGAGAGTACTCGCCCATCCTGAAGGTGTAGGGGCTGTTGACAAGCTTCATGCGCTGTGCACTGCACAGGCATAAGAAACAAGCTCACATTATTAGCACGTCGGCTTCTCTCTTCCTGCTCTGTGATGGGCACCAGGCAGGTGCCTGCCGCAGGATGTCACGTCGCCATTATGAACGTGCGATTACCACAGAACGGCTTGGTGATGTGGACATTTCGTGAGCCATCACGCAGTGAAGTTGCGATGCAAACGTGTTTTTATGTGTTGCCCCACCTTGAGGTGCTAAGCAGAGCCAGGCATGCTGCCAACAGGGTTGGCAGCAGCAGGCGAGAGCCAGGCATTTTGCGTCCCTGACCCCTGTTAAAGCGCTGATGAAGGCTACGTCGAGCTGCAAGTCACTATCGACAGGTGTTGCTTTCCTTTCTTCTACACAGGGTGCCTGCGCAGCGCACGTCTTGAACCTGATGGCTTGGTGGTCTCACAAGGTTGATGGACAGTTAGGGTGTGAAACGGGCGGTGCAAGCGAAGCAGCGCGCACTGAGGAGGTGACTTATCAACGGGACGACAGAGTAAACAATATAATATCGCTTATTTCAGGTCTTAACCTCTCTGTGGAAATTTGCAATGCCCTGTCGCGTCACAAGAATGGGGGTCACGTCCAGTCCAGCTTAGCTCCCAACTCCTTACTGCGACCCCTCAACAGAAAAGCCAGCAGAAACGACATACATATGATAGCGCAGTACGCGTAAGAAGCAACACATATGCATGCCCCATACGTGTTGTGGTAAGCGCACTGATGCGCCGCTCAGGCTCCCAGCAGGACAGCAGTCATCTAGGTTCTCCGTCACGCACCCACCTGGTCATGCCTGTGCAGGCTCACAGGCTGCACACAGGCTTGCATATACAACAGAGAAGTACGCATGCAACCACACCACCAACAGCGTTGGCTCGCGGTACACTTCTTACGTTTGCGCCGTCCAAATACTATGCGTGGGGCGGGGCGAGGCCTCAAGGCAGGGCATGCAGCAGCATGCACGGTAAGCGTCAAACATGCTGCGGACAGCACCAGGCGGCAACATCGTATCATTCAAGATGCTGCCGGGGTGGTGATTTAAGGGCGCGCCTGTCAGCGCTCTCCCTCATCATGTGCTGATCACGCATCTGCGGTGGTGGTTGGCATCCCTCAACCAACCCTTCAGCCTGCCCCCTGCGCGCCTCCCTCCCCCGCGTGACTGGTGATGCACGGCCCCCCTGCAGTTGACAAACAGCCTGCTCTCACATTGGCGTGCCACAAACCAAAACGCCGCAACCATGAGGCGATGTTGTTCATGCACATCTATGCTAATCTCATAGGGTGCCTGCGAAGCGGTGCGGAGGCTGTACTCCGGGCTTCAGCACTGGAGACACCGTTGCTAGCAGCAGCGGCAGCAGCAGCAGCAGCAGCAGGGGCCACTCTGCCGCCGGCAGCACGTGCGCCTGCCCCGCCCTCCCTGCTACTGACGCCAGCGGATGCCGCCACCGTTGCCGCTGCCTGCGCTGCAGCCGTCGCCACGGCGCCCGTCGCCGCCGCTGCCTGCGGCACAGCCGTCGCCATGCCGACAGGCGCCACCGCAGCCGCCCCCTGCCATCGCGCCTTGAGTTCCTCACACTCGCGCTTGTGGCCTCCTTCCTTCCAGTGCTTCCGCTGGCAGTCTGCAGCGCGGACTGACAGACTCGCAACCGGAGCACAGCCTCAGGCGCACATTTGGCGATTCAGTCACCTGGCACACCACACACTCCTTCGGGATCGTCCGCCGGAGGCGCTGCGGGCTTGCAAGCACCCTGCGCGAGGATGATGCGTCAGCTGCTGCTGCGGAGCTGGGCCCGGCAGCTGCGCTCACGTCGGTGGTCAGGTCGGCAATGATCTGCTGCCCCTGCACAAGGAGCGCCTCCATCTGCGTCGCCAACGCAGCCCGCTGCGCAGGGCTCATGCGGTCCAACGACAAGTCGTCAGGGAAACCGTCGAAAGCAGCCATACCCGCGGCGGCAGCACGCACCGCGGGGCCCGGGCTGTGGGGGCGACCACTTGATCCCAGGCGAGCATTCGTGCTAGGCCCAGCGGCAACGGCGGCTGTGCGCTGCACCTCAGCCCTGCGCGCAGGCTCCACCGCTGCAGCGGGGTTGGTGGTGGCCGGTGCAGAAGTGGCTTGTCCTCTTGTGCTGGGTGCAGCGCTGGCCGGCTGCCGCCTTGCTGACGGCGTCGAGAACGAGGCGGCAGGCGCAGGCGGGACACCTTGTGTCACGTTGCGCCATTCCGCCTGCATCATCATCGTCGTCTGCTGGTCTCGGAGCAGCGCCTGCCGCTGTTCCTCGGTGGGATGCAAGGCAGCAAAGCAGATGTTCCTAAGCTGTGCCAGCATGCGCGGCAGTCGCTCGGCCTGCTGCGGCAGCGGCAGCAGTAGGGCTTGCGGCAGGCGCTGATTCAGTAGCAGGTTGATCTGATCCGTTTGATCCCAGGTGAGCATTCCGCGCGCGTCCATGTCCTGCAGGAGAGTGTTGTATTCGTTGATCTCACCCAGCACCCGATCCATCATTCGCTGGGCCTCAGGCTGCGCCTGGCTCGGCGCCTCTGCGATCTGGGTCACCCCGGCCGCATGCTGCTGCCTGCCCAGTTCAACAACCTCCTCCATCTCCGCATCCATTTCCGCCATCACGTCAGCCCGCTGCGCGTGGCTCAAAGCGTTCAAGACGGCAAAGTCAAAGGAACCGTCTGAAACACCCATGGCAGCGATGGCGGCACGCACGGCAGGGTCGGAGCTGCGGGGCCGACCACGTGCCGCCGCGCTGCCGGCAGGCGCGGGGCCGGTAGGTGCGGAGCGCGGGGCCGGCGGTCGTGCGGGGGGCACGGCAACATGCGTGGACATGCCAGGTGCTGCGGAAGCTGCAGCAGCGGACGGCGTCGCGCGTCGCCCTGCTGCGCCCGCTGCCGGGCGCTTCTCGGGCGACGTCAGGAACCCTGACCGCAGGGCCGTTGCGCCAGCGGCAGCAGCAGCAGCAGCAACAGCGGGAGCAGGAGGAACGCTGGTGGCTGCTTGTGCTGATTTGGGCGAGAGAAAGCCCTGTTGAAGCGGCTTGGGGGGCTGTAGTGAGTCGGATGCATCCACGGCGCCACCTCTAAGCCGGTCGCCCTTAGCCTTGACTGCACTGGTGGTTGGTGCGGCGGTCAGTGCCTGTGTTGTGCCACAGCACGATAAGAGCAACAGGCTGCGGGGTGGGTGCGGGGGTGGGGGCAGGAGGGTGATTGGGTGGCGGAAGTGTTAAGACTGCGAGCGGGGTTTGTGTCAAGCATGGTCTTTGCAGCCGGCCGTTGCTAAGGTGCAGCCGTCCGCACGTTGCACAACTTGGTAAGGGGACATTGCCAACGGGCACGCAACGACGCAAGACATCAGCACGCCGGCTTCAAACAGCCTTACTAATCCAAGGACCTCTCAACCTGCTTGTGCCACCACTGACATACCCAAACACACACAAAGCAGACACCCCTCCACCCTCAGGTGCAGTTCCCATCATCGTGCATACACACACTGCACACGGCCCAACGGAAAGCATATTGCATGGCCCCACAGGAACCAAACCTTTCTAAACACACAGCATGCATAGGGCATCATTTCCAACGTCATACCTGCCGCCGCTGCGTATTGCTACGCCGCTGCGCCGCCTGCGCTGCCTGCTCCCTCTCCTCCTGGTCTATCACACCCACCACCATCCGGCTCAGGCGGGCGGCGGCCACATAGCAGGGGGAGATCCACTTCCAAGACCGCTCGCGGGCCTCCCGCATCGCCTGCGGTACGGTGCAGCGGAAGTCTGGATCCACGCCACTGTCGCGGACAAGATCACCAAACGATGGCTGGCACGCGCGCAGCTGCTCCAGCAGGGACCGCTCGCTGCCACACGAAGGAGACATGCCGTCCGTCCCTCGCCCAGGCGCGCTTTGATGTGCCGCCGCTACCTTTCGCCGCGCACCGCTGCGGCCTCGCGGGCTGGCGAGGAACTGGGCCATGGGGTCGGCGGTGTCGCTGCCGGGTCCGCCTGCATCGACTCCCTCGCTCCTGAGCATCTCTGTCCGGCGGTGCTGCTCGAGCAAGCCCACCCGGAACGATTTGAATTTGCACAGGTCGTACAGGAGGCGGAGCGAGTTGGCTGTACAAACCCCGTCGAAATCCCGCACCTGGTCTCCCTCCGGCAGCAGGACCGACAACTTGCCGCGCATGAGGCAGTACTTGACCACGGCGTACGCCAGAGGGCTCCTGGGCTCTGCCTGATCGTCCGCGTCAGTCCACTCATCCGTCTGCGACGCCTGCCACAGCTGGTCACCAGTGGGGTTGTAATAAAGCTGTGCATCTGCTGCGCGTGCAGCGGAGGGGGCTGTGGGGAGGTGGCTGCCGCTGCTGCCACTACTGCCGCTGCCGTGTGTTATGTACGCAATGGCGCTGGGGGTCGACTCGCGGCGGTTCTCGGGGCACACTTCGCTCTCTAGGAATATCGCCTGCACAAATGACGGCGCCGGCAGCGCGAGCGTCAACACAATGGCACACAACAGCAAGTGACACTACCACACCAAAAAATGTAAACTCCCACTGCACCCACTGCATACATTGTTACCATGCGCTGCGCTTTGTGACCTTCAAGCCGGCTACTGCAACCGCCTGGCACATGAATGCCGACCGCCAGCACGCATGCATGCATGCTGTATGCCTGTACGCATGCATTGAGCGTCTGCAAGCTTGGCCTGAGCCTGAGGGTTGGCCGGCCACACACCAGGTGAGCACACACCGACACACCAGTAAAGCACAGTGCATGGTAAACAATGAAACATGGTGAGCAATCGTGATGAGCGATGGATCACGATTGATGGTGAATTGATGGTGAACGGCAGCAGCAGCAGCAGCAGCAGCAGGACCTGCTGCAGTACGTAAGCAGTACGTGACGCACCTGCGCAAGCCTCTTCGTAATCCAGTGGGTGTTCTCTTTCAGCAGGTGCCCCATTGCTCCGCCCAGCTCTGGCATCAGCTTCCTGCGCAGGTCTGGGTGGAACGCCTGGAACGCCATGACCATGGAATTCTCGGCGTTTCCTTCGTCTGCACATAGACCACACACACGCACACACATAACATGTCGCCACCGTCAGGTGCAGTTCTATCCTCATACACATGCACACTGCACGTCCCCACGGGCAGCACACTGCGTGGCCCCATTGGAACCAAATAAACCTCACCACACACTTTGAATACACACGTGATGGCAACCTGGCAACGGGCTACCCACCCTAGGTTCAAATGTTTCCAGATGCCCCATGCAATTCAAACGCACCAACACACACGTTTGTTTACATGGCACCTGATGGATGCATGCAGCCGCTATTTGCCGGATCCTGTGACCTGACTCGCGTATGGCCGTATGGGTATCGAGTGCAGGCACGTGCTGTGAGCGTGTGGCGGACTGCGTCAACTGTCGTTTGTCAGCATTCAGAGCATGCATGCAGCATTCAAGTCGTACGCGTGTGAATGTACATGTTGCGGAACAGGGTGGGAGCGCGGCACGCTCTCACCCTGTTCCGCGAGCATTTACATCCGTGTGCTGCTGCAGCTAGCTGGACAGGAGAATGCGCGCACAAAGCTATAGCCGAGCCACAGTGCCTTGCACCAACCCCATAGTATTGTAGCACTTCAGCCCCCTGCCTGAGCCCACTGTGTGTTGACAGACTGCGCAGGTGGACAGCTTTGGCTGCAGGACGGCTCACCGTACGGTCGGCCGGAATTCTGGCCGGACAGGTGCGTCGCAGCGCTATCCAAAGAATAGCAGCACAGCTGCCTGCGCAGAGAGGCAGACGCCTCCACAGCTGCCAAGGCCTTTGAGTGATGTTCAGGCGAAGGCACACCTGGTTCGCACCCGCTCCCAGTTTCCAGGATTTGACACATGCTGTTAGGGTGGCAGTCGAAGGCCACGAAGCTGAATTCATGGAGTAAACAGTTGGTAAGGGCAACAACTGCCACGCGGCAGGGAACGCAGCCGCAAACCTCTTGGAAGGCGTGTTCCTTGACCCTCGCGGCCTCCAGTCCAGCTGTATGGATGCCCCACGTGTGCGCAGTGAAGCAATCCACTACGTGGCATCGCACCGCTGAGTAAAGCACGTCGCACCCGCTGTTGATAAGGTGGTTGCTATAGTCGTCCAGCAAGAATGGCAGCACTGCCTCGTGCAGCAGCGAGCGCAGTGCGGGCATGCAAGCGCTGCGGTACTTTGCCAGTGCCTGCTCGTCACTCTGCCCCTCGACTGGAGTAACGACAAAGATTCGATTCAGCACATAGCAAGCGCTGAGGCAGTAGCGCCGCAGCCGGGCCAGAACAGGCGCAGGGCCCTGTACGTCAGTGCCAGGAACGATGTTGGGCAGCGGTTGTAGTCGGCACACCATGAGCTGCACCTCCCGGCAAGGCCCATGCACAATAGAGCATATGTGGGGGCTCAGCGTGTCCATAAGCTTTTGCTCCTCTGCATCTGCGCCATCGCTGAGGAGCTTAAGGGCAAGGTGAAGGCAGTGCAGCGCCTGCTCTGCCAGTAGCCATTCCTGGGGCTTGCGTAGCGCTGACAGCTTCAGCAGTGTCTTGTAAAGACCTGGGGTGTGCTTGAGGAGGCAGGTTCTGCCTGCTTCCGCTGAGGGGCGCGTTGCGTGAGACTGATTCAGCCACAGTTCCAACGCCTGAGCTGCGCGCAGGCGCTGCTCTGCGCTTGGTGCAGATTGAACTACCCTTACAATGTCATCAAGTGGTATAACACTGGGTGGAAACATTTCGTGCAGCGGAGCTTCTCTTCTGGGCTGTTCAACGTTGATGCAGTGCTAAGTTACCAACTTGTTACTGAAGCAAGCGCACGTGTAGGCCCGGGCTGTGCCCGCCAAGAAAGTGGACAACTGGGTCTGAGCAGCCTCTTATATAAACAAACAAACTGCGCAGCACACTCAGGCGTCAAAGATGCATCGCCAATGGCTCGCACGGTGGGATGGATGTCGATGAATGTTCAGAGAAGAAAGGAGCGAAAAAGGAGGCAAGTTACGATGGATGTTTGGGACGAGCATTCGGCATTCGGCCCATGCCAAAACTAAGCCGCCGGTGCCGCACAGGCTTGAAGCGTTAGGTCATGTGGTAGGGTGTGTCAAGAAGAAGGGAAGGGAGAATAGAGGGAGCAAGCCTTGACGGAGTGTGCTTCTTGGACAAACGATTGGACAACGGTGCAACGGCCTTTAACCTTCAAATGTGAGTGAAGCGGGCGCTTGAAGTTTGCAGCGTGCCAACTGAACTGCACTGCGTTACACAAGCTCTTCGATGTGATCCCATCGGTCCAGACAGCAGCGCACGCCTGTGCAAACGCGCTCGTGCCATGCACGGTGACGACTACGCCTGACGCCATCACGTGCAGGTAGTGTGTTCCACGCCTCCAACAGGTTTGAGGGGGTGCTGCAGTGGACCATCGAAGAAATATCCCAGTAACCAACTGCAGCCCATCAACGACGCTGCAACACGCTAGTCAGGTGGTCTGGGTCCCACCAGGTGGGCGGGTGGGAGCGGCGGGTGGTGCACCAACCAACCCAAGACCGCTTGAATCGAAGCTTGTAATCAGGACAAGGCTGTGTGCGGCTGGGCAGCTGAGTCTGTGGATCAAAGGCGTATGGGCTGCATCGTCTCAGCCGCAACTGAAACGGTGTGGGAAACTGGTAACGAAGTTCTGGCTCCAACATGCTGTTCATCCTAACAGCGTGCCCCGGTCGGTTGCATGCGCACGGTCTGGGTTTGTATGCTCATTGGCAGCCAGGTAACAGCAGCCCCCAAACAATCTGGCCTCCCTATCTCTTTCCCTAAAGACAGGATTTCCCAAATGCGGCCCAACAAATACCGGGCACCTGAGTAACCTAGATTCCCGCCGCATCACGCGAGGTGGTGTTCCGGACCGTGCAGTGTCACAGGCGGCACACAGGCTTGCACACGCAACACAAAAGCACACGGGCAACCGCACCAACCATGGCGTGTACGGTAGTTTGGGGCACCGCTCGTCCAAGTCGTTCAGCCTACCGCGAACGTGCCTTCTCTGAATCCCTCTCGAGGGCGGCCTTGGGCCTCTGGCTAGCTGGCCGGGTGCAAACAACAACAACTTCCAGCCTACCGTGCCCTCCCCCCCACCCCCCCACCCACATCCCCCCCCCCCTCCCCGGCACATGGTGATGC
>BDDA01000094.1:197788-223717 GCA_001662385.1 Chlamydomonas asymmetrica
AAGCACTGCAGCACGAGGCGATGTTGTTAGTGCACATTCATGCTAATCTCATAGGCTGCCTCCGCCTTCCACTATGCGGTGCGGAGGCTGTACTCCAGGCTTCAGCACTCGAGGCACCGTTGCTACCAGCAGCAGCAGGAGCAGCAGCAGCAGCAGCAGCAGGGGCCACTCTGCCGCCGGCAGCGAGTGCGCCCACCATGCCACCAACGCCAGCGGGTTCCGCCACCGTTGCCGCTGCCTGCGGCACAGACGCCGCCACAGCGGCTGCCACCGCAGCCGCCCCCTGACGTCGCGCTTTCAGAGCCTCGCACTCATGCTTGTGTCCTCCTTCCTTCCAGTGCTTCCTCTGGCAATCCGCGCTGCAGTACCGCACAGACTCGCAACCAGCGCACAGCCTCAGGCGCACGCTCGGGGCGTCGGTCGCCTTGCACACCACACACTCCCGCGGGACCGTCTGCCGGACGGGCGTCGGGCTTGCAGGCAGTGTGGCCGAGGATGCTGCTGCGGAACTGGGACCGGCGGCTGCGCTCGCGTCGGCAGACGTGCTAGGGCCAGCGGCAGCGGCAGCAGTGCGCTGCACCTCATCAGCCGTGCGCGTGGGCGCCACCGCCACAGCAGCAGGCTTGCTGGTGGATGGTGCTGCGTTGGGTGCCTTGCTGGTGCTGGATGTTGCAGCATTGGCCGGCTTGCTGGTGGACGGTGCAGCAGTGGCCTGTCCTCTGGTGATGGGCGCAGCGCTGGCCGGCTTGCTGCTGGTCGGGGCAGCGCTGGCCGGCTGCCGCCTTGCTGTTGGCGTCGAGGACAGTTCCGCAGGATCAGGACCGAGTCGCGCCCTGCTGAGCAGTTCCGCCGGCAGCCGCATCATCGCCTCGCGTATGTCATCCGTGATCGGAATCATCGCGGTGCGCCGCAGCGCCTGCCGCTGCTCCTCCGAGGGGTTCAAGGCCGCATCGACGATGGCCTTCAGCTGCGCCAGCAGGTCGGGGTAGCGCTCCACCTGCTGCGCCGGCGGCAGCCGGCGCACCTCCGGCAGGCCGCGGTTGAGAATGCGCCCGATCTCGTCGAACTGCTCCAGGGTGAGCATCCCCTTCGCCATCATATCCTTCAGGAGCTTGTCGTACTCGTTGATCTGATCCAGGAACACCCCGCACCGCAGGCTCAGTTCCTGCAGCAGCAAGCGCTGCTTCTCCCGCCGAAGCTCCTTCAGCTCCTGCTTACGCAGCTTGTACTCTGCCGCCTGCTGCTCCCCCCGATGCAGCAGGTCCACCACCTCATCGTCCATCTCCTCCAAAAGCTCCACCAGCTGCGCGTGGCTCAAGGCGTCCAAGTCATCAGCTTCATTATCTGATTCATGCAAAGCAGCAGCGGCGACACGCACGGCGGGGTCGGAGCTGCGGCTACCACCACGCGACGCCGCGCTGCCGGCGGAAGCAGGCGCGGGGGCAGCAGGTGCGGCGCCCCGGGCCGGCGGTCGTGCGGGGAGCATGGGGGCATGCACGGACTTCCCGGGCGCTGTGGATGCTGCAGCAGCGGACGGCGTCGCGCGTTGCCCTGCTGCGCCCGCTGCCGGGCGCTTCTCAGGTGACTTCAGGAACCCTGACCGCAGGGCCGTTGCGCCAGCAGCAGCAGCAGCAGGAGCAGATGGCGATGGCGTTGCCTTGCCACCTGCTGCTGTAGTGACATTATTCTTGGCGCCTGCTGCAGTGGCCACAGGCAGAGAGCTGGATGCATCCACGGCGCCACCTGGCAGCCGGTCGGCTTCCTTGTTCGCAACTGCGCTGGCGATGGGCGGGGTGGTCAGCGCCTGCGTTGTGTCGCAGCACGAGATGAGAGCAACAGGCTGAGGGGAGCGGGTAGGGGTGGGGGTGGGGGGTGGGTGGTCGGAACGTGAAGACTGCGAGGGGGGCTCGTCTCAAGCATGGCTATTCGAAAACGGTGCTGCAGGCCACTGCCAAGTTGCAGGTGTCTGCAGTTTTGCACGTTGTAGGACAGGGCAAGGTGGACATTGCCACGCAGCACGTGTACCCGGCAGACAAACACGCCGGCCTCAACATTCTAAATTCATAAGAGGTCCATACCATATCAAAAGCACTTCGGCTTTAACATGCCTTGTCGCAGCACCAGTGACGACCTCCAAACACACAAAACGCGCACATGGGGTGCATGCGCCGCATCCGCTCGCACCTGCCGCCGCTGCGCCTCGCTACGCAGGCGCGCTGCCTGCGCTGCCTGATCCCTCTCCTCCTTGTCCATCACAGCCACCACCAGCCGGCTAAGGCGCGTGGCGACCCCAAAGCATGGGGAGACCCGATTGTGAGACCGCTGGGTGCCATTGTGCACCGCTTGCGGTCCGGGGCCGAGGTAATTGAGATCCAAGCCGGCCTTGAGCATGAAATCATGATACGACGCCTGGCACGCGTGCAGCTGCTCCAGCAGGGACCGCTCGCTGCCACACGAAGGAGACATGCCGACGCCGTCGCCGCCACGTGCCGGCGGCTTACGCTTCCGCCGCGCGCTGCTCCGCCCTGGCTGGCTGGCAAGGAACTGGGCCATGGGGTTGGCGGTGTGGCTGCCGCCTGCGCCTGCGCCCTCGCTCCTGAGCAGCTTTGCCCGGCGGTGCTGCTCCAGCAGCCCGACCCGGAACGATTTGAATTTGCATAGGTCGTAGATGAGGCGGAGCGAGGTGCCGGCGCAGACCCCTGTAAAGCCCAGCACCTGGTCCCCCTCCGGCAGCAGGACCGACAACTTGCCGCGCATGAGGCAGTACTTTACCACGGCATACGCCAGGGGGCTTCTGGGCTCCGCCTGATCGTCCGCGTCAGTCCACTCATCCGTCTGCGACGCCCGCCACAGCTGCTCACCGGTGGGGTTGTAATAAAGCTCTGCATCTGCTGCGCGTGCAGCGGAGGGGGCTGTGGGGAGGTGGCTGCCGCTGCCACCGCCAGCCTCGTCATCGGTGCTGCTGCTGTTGCACCCATCGCTGCCATGGCGCAGGCGTTTCGGCTTCCTGCCGCTGCTGTGGGCTGTATGTGCAATGGTGGTGGGGGCCGATATGGGGCGGTTCTCGGGGCACACTTCGCTCTCTAAGAAAATTGCCTGTGCGTGGTGGCATGGGTAATGGGAGCATCGGAACGATGGCATGCAACAGCAAACGAAGCTATCATACCATGAGATCTCCCACAGCACCCACTGTTCTGCTACTGTGCGCTCCGTGCGTTTGCAGTCAGCTACGGAAACCGCCTGGCACACGTGAATGCCACCCGTATGTCTGTATGCATGCATTCAGGGCCTGGAAGTTAACCCCCGCACCAACCAACAGTACGGCTCAGTGCGAGTGACGATGATGAGACTGAGCAACCAACAAGCGACGCGTGCATAATCAAATGGGCAGCAGCAGCAGCAGCAGCAGCAGCAGGGGTGCGTAAGCGTGACGCACCTGCGCAAGCCTCTTCGTAATCCAGGCAGTGTCATCCTGTAGCAGTCGTGCAAGCATCTCCCCCAGCGCTGGCATGAGCTCACGGCGCAGGTCCGGGTGGAACGCCACCGTCGCGAAATCCACTGGCTTCATTCGCTCTACGCAAACGCACACACACAGCACACACACACACGCATATGAAGGCCACCTAGCATGCAGCGCCCATGGCATGCAGGTGCAGGTGTGCTTGCCGCCTGACCCGCTTCCCGCCTGCTCCATAACGAACACCCCGCGTGCTGCACCAGCTTGACGCACAGGACAACGTATGGCCGAGCGCCACTATGTCTTGCACAAGATCCTTAGTATATATGCAGCACTTCACGCCCCTGGCCACTGTGTGCGACCAGACTGTGACAGATTTGTTTGGATTATGTTATAGCTTACCGTGTGGAGGTGCTTCGGACAGGGCTGTCGCAGCGGGATCGAAGACGTAGCACAGCATCTGCCTGCGCAGGGAGGCAGACGCCTCAACAGCTGCCAGGCCCTTTGCGTGCTGCTCAGGTGAAGGCACAGCTGGTTCGCAACCGCTCCCAATTTTCAGTATTTGGCACATGCTGTTGGGGTGGCAGTCGAAGGCCACGCAGCTGAAATCACTGAGCAGCGAGTTGGTAAGGGCGACGACGGCCATGCGGCAGGTGAGGCAGCCGCAAATCTCTTGGAAGGCAGAGTCTTTCAACCTCGCGGCCTCCAGTCCGGCTGTATGGATGCCCCACGCGTATGCCGTCGAGCCATCTATCAAGTCACAGTGCAGCGCGGTGTACAACACGTAGCACCCGCTGTTGATCAAGTGGTTGTTGTGGTCGTCCCGCAAGAGTGGCATCACTGCCTCATGCAGCAGCGAGCGCAGTGCGGGAACACACGCGCTGCGGTGCTTGGCCAGTGCAGCCTTGTCTCTCAGCCCCTCGACCGCGGTAACGAGGAAGATTCGAGAGAGGACGTAGCAAGCGCTGAGGCAATAGCGCTGCAGCCTGGCCAAAACAGGCGCAGCACCCTGCATTTGAGCGCTCAGCGGCGTTGGCGGACGGTACACCGTGAGCTGCACCTCCCGGCAAGGCCCATGCACAATAGAGCATATGTGGGGATTTAGCGTGTCCATAAGCACCTGCTGTTTGGGGTCTCCGCCATCGCTGACGAGCTTAAAGGCAAGGTGAAGGCAGTGTAGCGCCTGCTCCGCGAGTAGCCATTCATGGGGCTTGCGTAGCGCTGACAGCTTCAGCAGTGTCTTGTAAAGACCTGGGGTGTGCTTGAGGAGGCAGGTTCTGCCTGCTTCCGCAGAGTGGCAATTTGCATTGGACTGATTCAGCCACAGTTCCAGCGCCTGAGCTGCGCGCAGGCGCTGAACCGCACTTGGTGCAGACTGAAGTACCCTTACAACGTCATCCAGTGGTATGACACTGGGTGGAACCATCGTGTGCTTCTGCTTTGAGCTTCCAAACGATGGGCTGTTAAACTAAGGCAGTGATGAGCTGTCGGTGAACCAAAGGCATGGATGCGCCCAGGTTGTGTCACCCAAAACGCTGTGATAGGAGGCAGCGTGGACTTAATAGTATGAGAGAAAGGCGTGCACAGGGCATTCAGGAGCCGAACCTGCACCTATGTAGCTATGAGAGTCTGATGCACGCATGTTGGTCGCGAAAGTTTTCGCAATGCAAAGAATGCAAAACTACAAAACGGGTTGAAGCCTGCAGTATACAAGTCCAAAGAGACTGTGAGTGCGCACACGTGTGCTTGCGCGTTTTCCAATGGTATAGGCAGCAGCGCGACTGCCTATGGGAGCGTGCCAGCGCCACATGTGTGTGCGGTCACGTCCAAGCATGACGCCATCATGTGCCTGCACGTGGGGTTCCACGTCTGCACAGGGTTAGAGGGCATGCTGCAGCTGACTGGCACACCAGTGCGCCAGTGTTCGACTGCAACCTGCCAGTGTCACTGCAACCCGCAAGCCAGGTCGGGTGGGAACGCGGGAGGGCAGTGGCGTACCAACCACAGACGTTTGAATCGCAATGCAGAAGCACTATGAGGCGGTGTGCGGCCCGTAACTGAATATGCCAAGCCTGCGCAGGCAGACCAGCTGCATGCACGCCTCTGCACCGTGACGGTGCGGGAAACTGGAGCGCTTTCTGGCTGCGACATGCTGTTCGCCTTGAAAGAGGGCACCCCTGTCAGTTAGCGTTTTCCAAGTTGCACGTGCACAGTTCCCGTTGCATGTCAGCCTGCAGCCGTGGGAGCAGGCCGCTGCCATGCAAAACTCCCCTGGAGCAATTAGTCCTGGGCCGTTCCCAATATAGGCCAGGGGCCACGCCGACGTCAACCCTCTCTTCTTTGCTGCGCACCTCTTGTAGCCTTTAGACGGAAAAATGGTGAGCTGCCTGATTCTCGCACGTTCGGTCGCTGGTTGCTTGGGGCTTGGAATGGTGGCTGCTGCATGCTCGGGTTGCTTGCCCGCCCTGACCCGAGCGTGTCTGTGACTTTGTGCGCATGCAGTCTAAGCGCACGAAGAAGGTCGGCATTACTGGCAAGTACGGTACCCGCTATGGTGCCAGCTTGCGAAAGGTCATCAAGAAGATGGAGGTCAGCCAACACAGCAAGTACTTCTGCCAGTTCTGCGGCAAGGTGAGAGCAGCAATACGGGCCACTCCTTAAACATGCTGGTATATCCAGCCTGCTGGTGGCTGTGCAGTGGGCTCAACACTGCGCGCTACGTCGGGCAGTCGGTGCTACGTTGGGCAGTCAGTGTCGCAGACGGCGGCGCACAACGGACTGCAGTGTGAGGTTTGCAGCAGCGCTTATACAGTCTACACCAGGAGGAAGTTTGTCAGTGTCTATTCCGCAGCAGCTTTGGACAGTTCGGAGCGACTACGACCGGTCTCAGCCTGCTCAGGACTAAGACAAGCGCGACTCCAGCTTACCTCTTGGCTCCGCTGGATCGTGAGCCCCTGGACTTCAGCGTGCAGCACTGAAGGGGCAGCGCAACAGCAGCAGCAGGACCACGCACTTGCGCGGCAAACCTGGTCGCCATGGCTGCCGCCAGCGGTGACCGCCTTGTGGGCAGACATGCACTGCCCTGTGCCTCAGCTTTGGAGCTTCCTGCCTTCATGGCTGCACATCTGCAGATGGGGGCTGGCTGGCAGCAAGCGACGTCGCTCTGGGTCCAGACGGCGGCACAGCCTTGCTGAACTCGGTGCCATGGCCTGCTAGTTGGCAGCCCTGGGTGATATTGCAAAATGCACCGAGCAGAGGACTTATGGATGCGTCATGTTGCGTGTCGGTTTGTTGCGCAGTACTCGATGAAGCGCGTTGCCGTTGGCATCTGGGGCTGCAAGGCCTGCCACAAGGTGCTGGCCGGCGGTGCCTACACAATGAAGTAAGTATCGCAGTAGTTTGCATGCCTGTGACCGCCTTGGGCCTGGCCTTGGGTTGCTTGTGGCATGGTGTTGGAATCGGTTCAGCGGCGCGGAAGCTAGTTAGGTGTGGGTTTGCTCGAGCTTAGCAACGCATACCTATGCTTCGCCCAGTATGCACCGCCTTGAGCAGGTGCATACTGGGCAAAGCAGACGTATGCGTTGCCAAGCTTATGCAAACCCACACCCACACCCAGCCGCATATTGTGCGCGTGAGAACAGCCTGCATAGGTTGCCAGGGTTAATTTAATGCTCGTGTTGTTTAACGTGCGCGCCGTGCTGTGTGGCGTTGGCACACACGCGTGAGTCTTTTCCTTGCTGGTGTGCTTTCTGTGCTCGCTTTCTTTGTTCTCTTGCAGCACCGCCTCGTCGGTGACCGTCCGCTCGACCATCCGCCGTCTGCGCGAGCAGGTTGAGGCGTAAGCAGCTTGCCCCAGCAGTCTGCTTCAACTTGGACACTGGACCTTGTAACAACCTAAAATCCTCCAAGCTTTTCCTTTGCCTCCAGTTAGTGGTCCTTGGCTGCCCACAGCTATCCTCCTTGTTGCAAGGACTTGGCGCAACTGCACTCAGCGGTCGCCACGCGCAGTTCAAGCAGTACAAGGCAGCATGCAGGTTGATTTTGTGAGTTGTGGGGTGGGCAGCCAGTGCTTCTCGTCATTTTGCGCACAGAGGCGCAAGCTCATGAGTATTGAGCTGCAGCCGGACATGCAGCGTCGGGGTGCACCCGATGTGGGCGTGGGCGCAGCTGGCGCTCACGACACATGCAATGAGCAGCGATTGCGCAAATCGTCCGCCCTCGTCGCTCAGCCGGCGCAGCGGACGCAACAGCGCACCTCCAACCGTGCAGCCTGCAGCGGCGCACCTCACCTGCCTGCTGGCAGTGGGGACACACAAGTGCCAAAGTATCCATAGTTGCGGCGGGAAGCGCACACGCATGCTACGAGAACCCAGCAAGGGCAGCTGGGTGCCACTGTGCGTGTATTGTGTGTATAGTGTGTATGCAGGCACGGTACAGGCACATGGTGGAGGATGTATTGTCCACTGCATGCTGCACTGTGGGTCTCGCTTGCGCTGCTCACCGGGCTCGGTGGTCAATTCACAGTCAAGGGGCGCATTGCTGCCTATGACAGCAACCGCAGCGCCAGGACCTCCCGTTGCTGCAAGGCATCCGTTTTGACGCACCGTGCATGGGCTGAGCTTGCGCTTGTGCAAAGATGCACCCAGTGAAGAGGACAAGCGTGGAGGGCACAGGCGTGAACAGCACGTGCGTGGTTGTGCGCCGTAAACTGCGGGCATGTACAGGGAGGGCGCGGCAGTGCGCCTGGCAGGTTTTGACTGCATGCGCGCCGCAAGCGCAGAGCAGCGGCCTGCACACAACAACATCGTGCACAAGTAGGGGTGTGCACACATGCCGTACTGATTGCGTTACTGTGCACTGGTCCAGCCAGTGCTGCAGTGCACTCATGCAGCGTTACAACATGGAGAGCACGGTGCAGCACTGCACCACGACAGCATCTGGTGAGCGTCAAAGCGTCATGCAGCGGCATTCGTCATGCAGGGCCATTGCAGCGTACTGGCGGAGACATTCTGCGTCCATGCTGCAGGTGCGCAAGTCAGCGGCAAGATACGTTCACGTGTGTACAAACGGGTTCTGTTGTTACAGGTGATCAAACAGAGTGAGTGGGTCATCGCAGGTTTTGCAGTGTGTGCGCCTCACGAACCACCAGTTTGCGTTTGCCATATTTGAACACCAGCTCACGGCCATGAGCTAGGCCAAGCGTGTCGCAGCGTGCGGAGCTGCAAGGACTAGGAGGATGCTGGTGCCAGCCTTCCAGTTGCACCTTGGAGGTTTGTGCTGCATTGGCATAGGCATGGTTTAAAGAGTCAACGTCCGTGCATGTGGGGACGTAACACACGGTCATCAAGCAGTCCCCGCCCCATTGCCCGCTCCTGCAAAAGCTGTGTCTTTCCAATATTCCATGATGTAGAGAAAATCCAGCGGGCGCAGGCAACTATCGGACGCTTCGATGGGAAGCTCCCAGCGCTGGCGTGCGCGACCACCGCAGGCAAAGTGTTTCTTCACCAGCCGCACCAGCAGCACGGCTCAGGAGACAACCAGATTGCTTATCTCAACATAAACAAAGCCATAACAGCTGTTGTGTCTGGCAAGCTCTCCGCTCAAAGCGGCAAAGACGTGCTGCTAATTGGGACCCCCAGCAATTTGCAGTGCTACGATGTGGAACTAAACAGAGACCTGTTCTTCAAAGATGTGTCAGATGGCATCAACATCTGTATCGTGGGACAGTTTGGGAGCTACGCAGCACCCCAGGCGCTTGTTGGAGGCAACTGCTCCATACATGTAAGTTGGCGCCAAACAGGAGCGCACCTCATACGCAACACCGCACCGGTGGCATGGCAGCCTCAAGGTGTGCTGCAATACGTTCAACCACCTGAAGTCGTCCATCCGCCTCGGGCCCTGCTGTATTTCGCAGGGCTTCGGTGCAAACGGCGAGGAGGTGTATTGGACTGTCACTGGCGACAACGTCACCGCCATGGCGTTCTGCGACATCGACATGGATGGGCGGCACGAGCTTCTGGTGAGTCTGCAGACGCCGCTTTGACCTTGTGCATGCACTTGAACCCACGTACAACCAGGCTGCACTAGAGCTTTGTCAATGCGCCTGGCTGCACGCAAGCGGGGGACGCCTGAACCGTGGCAGTGTAGCACCCTGAGAGACCACACTGAGAGGCATGTGGGCTGCCTATCGCAGGTTGGGTCAGACGACTTTGACATTCGTGTTTTCCAAGACGAGGACGTTATAGCGGAGACATCAGAGGCGGACCAGTTCGTCGGGCTGTGCAACGTGTTTGGGCCGCGCTATGGGTACGCGCTCGTGAACGGTACGATTGGCGTATACGAGAAGCTGGACCGCATATGGCGCGTCAAGAGCAAGCACAGTGTGTGCGCTGTGTCGAGCTACGACCTGGATGGTGACGGCGTCCCCGAAATGATCAGCGGCTGGGGCAACGGCCGGGTGGGTGACCGACCGCCGTACGCGAGGAAAATTGCAGGCTGCATGGATGTACCATGCATTATGCATCCCTAATGCACGCTGCCACCGTTGCGTCCATTTACGATCATGCGCTTCCCTTGAGAATCTTGGATTCTTCCGGCACGCGCAAAGGCATTCGCATGACTAACGCATGACTCATGGTGGTGCTGCATGCATGCATGTGCGTGGTGACCCAGATGGAGGTGCGGCGCGCTGACACCGGGGAGGTGGTGTACCGCGATCACCTCACCTGCCCCGTGGCGGCCGTCCTCAGGGCAGACTACCGCAACGGTGAGCACTGAGCAGCCATATGCTTGTAGATCAGGAGCATGCTCCGCCAATCAGCATTGCGGAGTCTGCGGTGCCTGTGTGCTGCTAGTGCAGCCTTGTTGATGGGTTGGCTTGGGAGGGCTCTGGGAGGCACACACAGCTTGACCTGAGGCAGGCGAGTTGCAGTACAAGTTGCAGTACGAGCTGCACGCGCATGTAGTACAGCACGCCGAGTGCAGATGCAAGCGCCATGGTCTAGCATGATGAGGGACTGTGTGTGACCGACCATGCTGTTGTCCTGCCATGTTTTTGCAGATGGTATGGAGCAGATCGTGGTATGCGGAGTGGAGGGCGAGGTGAGGCCACGCTTGCATTGCAAATATTTGGAATCAGCGCAATACTCCCACCCGCACTGGGAAGCGAGTGGCTGAATGGCTGAACGCTGTGTGGGAACTGGGAAGCTGGCACATCAGGGGCACATTGGTGGCAGCTGTGCTGTTCGTTCAGCCTGCTTTTGGCGTGTGGGAATGGCTGCAACCATCCCTCGATACATGGCTGCCGGTGCAAGCCTGCAGCCGAGAAACGTGACTCCGCTGGTTTTGAGGCAGGAGCGCAGGCCATTGCTGTTTGGCGTGTGTCTCAATGGAACGGTGGAAGCGACCGAGTACCCCACCAGCTTCCAAACGTGCCCCACAGCTTGCCTGCAACTGCATGGACACATGAGCACCTCTCAAACTGCCGGGAGCCCTACATGTGCGGTATTCACAGCAGGGAAGGCAGCTGCTGCGTCTGCCTCTGCGCCTGCCATGGTGGCCGGCCATGCACGTATTCCTTGCCATGCGCGCCTGCTGCCTGTGCAGCTGCGGGGGTACCTCCCGGCGGACGGCAACCCCAGCGTGCAGGAGATTGCGATGGAGGCGGACTTCAGCGAGCAGCAGGCCATCCTGGCGGAGCTGGCGCAGAAGAAGCAGGAGCTCATGTACGAGCTCAACAGCTTCGTCAACATGCGCGGCAACGCGGAGAAGGGCGTGGTGGGTGCCTGGGTGGCACGGTTGGCCGTTTGGGTGTGCCTGGCTGACTGACTGCAGTGCGGCATGCTGTTTCGTCAGCCGTGTGCGTCTCCCGGGAGTCAATGGGGGGTCACGTCCATACGTTTGAGGGCATCCTGAATAGGGCAAATGTGCTGCACCCCACGCCCTCGCCCCCAGGCCTACACCAGTGTCCTAGGCACCCGAGGTTTGCCTGCTCGAATCACTAAATCAGCACTTCCCCACGAATGCCTTTCCTCGCTCCGCTCTGCAGGCGGAGCGCGGCAGCGTGATCCCGCCCGACACGCGCGTGGACAGCTTCATCGCCGTCAACCGCGACACCGCCAGCTGCGACCTGGTGCTCAAGACCAACAACGACTCCGTCATACGCGGCGTGGTGGTGTTTGGGGAGCAGATCTTTGAGGAGGAGAGCCTGTTCGTGCTGCCCAAGAACCCTGAGCCCACGGTGAGAGCTCGCTCCAGGGAGGCATCCGCTTGAGCGAGGGTAGAATGGCTTCGGACCCACTCACACACAGGCAGGGGTGCCCTCCAGCCTTTGATTCACGCGCGAGGTTATCCACCCCCACACACACCTCGCGTGCCATTGCCAGCTGCAGTCTCTATCCTTACGCGTATGCACACGGCATGGCCCACGGGAATCACGTTGCATGGCCCAACGGCAACCTCTTCCTGACATGCAGCGTCGGTGGGTTGAGTCAACCAGTTAGGTCATGTTTGAGCGAGTCACTCAGGCCAGATGCCAAGTCAGCCTGCAAGCCAACTCTGCAGTTACAACAATCCAGGGACCTGATGTTGGCCCTCTGCTGGTGTCTGCGCCCCGCGCTCACTGTCGAAGCTGTGTGCCTAGAATTCCCTCAATCCTGGCCTTCCTCCCCATCCCCCAATGCTTGCCGTGTGCATCGTGTGCCTGAGAGGCTGAGACGCTCGCTCTGCTCACCGCTGCCCTCACTGCATGCACGCCGTGCGCTCGTCCTACCCTTCCATGAATGCTTTTGAAAACGCACGTAATATGTCTGGGCTCCTACACTTGTCGTGCAGCTGAGCGTGCCGGTCAAGCCAGTCAAGGATGTGGCGGTGATCCTGATGATCAAGGTCATGGTGGGCTACCGCGCCGCCACCTCGGCGCACGTGTTCGAGCTGGAGATTGAGCTGCCCAAGTTCGCGATGTACGCGGCGCTGGAGCGCTCGGCCGTCACAGACCCCGCATCCAGCGTCGTCTTCACGTGCGTATGCTATTTTATGTTACATCATAACGTGTATGCAGTATGCTACATCTTCACGTGCGCATCGGGGGCGCCATATCGGCGTCGCTCTGTGCATTTTGTTTTGGGTGGATAGGAATGGTTACACGCTTGGAAAGTGCTGTGTGCATGTGTGCCATGCGCGCTCATGCGCGCACGCGCGGGTGGATGTGTGCCGGCATGCCTTCCCTCCACACGCTCGCACGCATGTCTCTGCACAGAGGGCGTCACGTGCAGTCGACACATTCGCTGGCTCGGTCCTGGTCAAGCGTACAGCATAATGCACTAATGCAGTATCGGCATGCTGTGAACCATACACTCGGCATTGGGGTGCGCATAATGCATGGCATGGCGTGCACCGAAGCGTCCCGCAATAGCATCAGCCGGCGTTGCCGATCGCAGCATGGTTTGGTCGCGTTGTCTGCTCGCGCTGTGTGTGGGCGCTACGCTCAAATCTCGGCACTCCTTGGCTCATCTTGAATTTTAACTTACCCTGGAGTGCTCTGTGCATCCGCCGACGTCTTTGATGCCTTTTCCACCTGGCTGGGCTGTGCAGCGTGAACGAGCGCCTGGTGCGACTGTCCAACTGGGTGGAGACGCGCTTCAGCACCAAGCCGGGCGTGCAGCGCGCCGACATGATGGAGGCGTGCTTCCTCAGCCTGAGGGACAAGGCCCCCCTGGTGCTGAGGGCCACGGTCGGCCAGGGAGGCACCCTGCAGGTGCGAGATTATTCGCTGTACGATGGGTACGGTACGACTGCATCACATCAGGACCTACGTCGTTCCCGCCTAGGTCTCAAATTAGGAACTCCACGTCATCCCCCTTGGGCACCCTGCAGGTACACGATACGCGATATACGATATGTCGTTGCAGGCTTGCAGCGTGACTCAGCATGCGGGGTAGGTACCGTTCTGCGGTATTGTAGCGTGGGAGTGGGCTAGGATCAATAGGGAAGGAGGCATACATACATCCATGCATCTGCATCCAAGCTGTGATTGCAATGACTCATGTAGTGATGGGCCTTCCCCCGTTTCACGGGCGCATGAGGTACCGGGCATAGCTGCCCCGGTTCTCAGAAAGAGGTGCCCGTGGGGCCATGCAGCGTGACTCCCGTGGGTGTGAGCCGCTCGAGGTGGCTGTTGGCTGAGTGCAGCTGATAGGGTGGCATTCGCCCGCATGCAAAGTGCTACCCTGTCCCGCCCTGCCCCGTCCGGCCCGGCCCCAGCAATGACCGCTCCGTGCGGCGGAGAGAGCGATGCGGTGCATCCCCTGCCTGTGCCGAACCTGGATGATGCTGATGCACCGCGTTTTGCACAAATCCGGGTCAGGGCCTGGCAGGCCTCAAACTTGACAGGACACCAGTACACACCAGTACACACTGTACTATAGGTATGGCGCTGAGCCATGGTCGATTGATCGATCCTGGGCAAGGCCTGCGTTCGACGATGCTGTGGCAAGTCAGCATGTGCAGGGCCTTGGGGCGGGCGGACGAGGGCGAGCGCTCAGATTAACGCCCCGCGACTCTGGCCGACGCGTCCTGCGCATCGCCCGCTGCGGGCGTGAGCGCGTGCGTGTGGGCCCGTCACCCTGTCCTCATCGCACTTGCGCTTTGAGCTGCATGACTGGCGCTGCTGCAATCCTGAGCCTGCACGCTGTAACATGATCCCACACTTTGATTGCCCTTCGGGCCCTTGACCCAAAGATACAGCGGTGTTAGCGTATACACGTCCTGGTACACGTCCTGGAAGAGTCTGTAACGCCTGGCTGGCTGCCTGCGGGTGGCTGCCGGTGGCTGCATGCTGCAGGTGACGATCCGGACGGACAACATGGACATGGCCGGGGAGCTGGTGCAGGACATGGCAGCCTACTTGGGCGTGCAGGACATGGCCTCAGTCGTGGACTTCCCCGTCGCCATGACGGCGTTCAAGAAAGTGCTGAACGAGGCGAGTGCTGAGCTCATGCTGGGTCGTGCACTCATGTACTCTGGCCGTACGCTATGGCCACTTCTTGCCGGCAACCTTGGTCATGCGATTGTGGGTACCACCGTCCATGGTACTGGTATCTCCTCCGGCAGCTCTCGCTGTGCGTTTAGGCGGGGTGTTGCGCTGGCCTGTGGCGGCGCGCTTGCAGCTGGTGGGTCAGACACGCGTGGCCTTTGATTTCTCAAGCAGCCGAGCGCTTTCAGCCTCTCACGTGTGGCGGCGGGATTACTATGCTGCAGCACCACGCGTCGGTGGCCATAGGCTGCACCCGTCCTGCGTTTACCATCCCCAGCCTTGCACGCTTTCCGTCCTCCATCCACTTAGTAGTTGCAAGGCCACCGGATGCGAAACCAGGTAATCAATTATTATCCTGAACATTTGCCGTGTGTGTCTTTTGTTGGCCATACCGACCCCCGTCACCGTGAGTGCAGGTGGACGAGCACAACATAACGCGCCTGCGCATGAACGCTGACATGGCGGACTCATCCAACCTCGTCAAGTCGCTGCTGATCAAGGCGGAGGACGCTCGCCTGCTGGGCGACATGAAGGCCATGAGGAGGGCCTACAGGCAGCTCTACGACCTCAACAGGTGCGGCTGCGCGGCTGAGCGCGTTCAGGCTGTTGGCTTGCTGGTCCTTGACGCGCGCACCTGCGAGCGTGTTCAGTCCCCACCTAGAAGGGAGTGTCAGCTGCGGCTAGAAAGCTCCGAGCGTAAACAATCTGAAAACACACAGGTGTGTGGGCGACTGAGCGTGCATGGATGCATACTTTGTGCTGGCATGCTCTGCCAGCCACAAATCAGCAAATGCATTGTTGGCTGACCTTCAGTAGCTCCATCAAACGTGGCATGTTGGTAAGTTCAAACGCACAGTCCCATTTGGTCTGTGGACGCTTAGGTCTGCAGACCAAATGGGACTAAGCGTTTGCATAGTCCCATTTGGTCTGTGGACTGCAGAGGCCGCACACGTGCCACACGCCACCTGCAGCACGCTGTGTCACCCACTCGCGCTGCCACCACCACCACCATGACACCATAATGGCATGGCGTGCAGGGAGTTGGTCTCGGAGCACGACAAGCGCGCCACCAACCACGCCGCGCTGCTGGAGGCGCTGAAAGAGGTCAACCAGATGATCCAGCGCGCCGCACGCCTGCGCGTGGGCGGCCCCAAGACCAAGGTCGTGGCGGCGTGCAGGGCCGCGATCAAGGCCAACAACACGGCGGGCCTGTTCAAAATCATCCGGGATGGCGACGGCTGAAGAGACACACGTCGAGCGGGTGCAAACGGCTGTGTATACCTCTTGACAGTGGAAGCCTGCGTGCTCTGGCGGAGACGGCACGGTGCTGCACGTGCCATTCTGCCTGCTGCCTTTTCGGCATGTGGCCCAGTGGTTCCGACACACCTTGCAGCAGCCTGCGCGCACACAGCACAGCAGCTTCCTGCGTTTCCGTGTGTGCGCACGCAAACGTGTATACCCTGTGAAGCGCTGACCGTGCGCCGCTGCCGTGCTTGTGCGTGCTCTGACGCTCTTGGGCGCCGCGGGCACTGCGCTTTACACCGCGATTTCGCTGCACTGCCTTCATCCGCCACGGCGGCATCTACCATACTCCATCCTGTCACACCGCTCGTCACTCAATTGGCTCATCGCCTCACGCGTACAGCGTGCACGCCGTATTGTATGTGTGCGCATGCGGCTCGCCAGGTGGCTCGCTCATGTGGGCGCATCACACTATTCCGCGCCCACTCCCCCGCAGGTGTCCAGTGACCCCCATAGCTGCACTGGCAGTACACACGTCAGTACAGCAACAGATTCCATATGCACAATACGTTGCACTGCAAGTACACATCGTGCTGTACAAGCGTAGTGAGTGTAACAGGAATATACAGTAACGCACACGTGAGCACCACCATGCCTTGCGTTCTACTGTGTAACTGCTGATAACAGCAACTGAGCAAGGAACGGCATGCTGCAGGGTACGTGTGTAACGTGATTCCCCCTTTTCCAGTGTCCAGCAGCCCAGCCTCGCTGTGTACAGTGTAGCAGCCCCAGACGCAACCGCTTCAAACTGCATGCAGGGCGCATGCATTGAAGACTGGTTGCTGAGCGCTGCATCACCTGCATCGAGCCTGCGCTGCTGGTTCCTTTGCGAATTGCACGCTCTCCATTTGGCCTGCTCTCCATTTCCCTAGCCAGGCGTTGCTGCTCCATCCGCCTTTCCTTGCCCATGCACCAGACCGAACAGGCATGGCACGGAGGTCAATGTGCCAACATCGTGTACGGTTGGCGCTGGCACAGTCCCACAACTCACAGGTCAATTCCCTGAGCCCTGGCTGCAACGTAGCAGTCGAGCTGCACCCTGTTAGCATTCGCTTGGTCTGAACTCTGAAGCACAGCCTGCAGAGCTGTTTGAGCTGCACGCAGCAGGGTCGGCCTTACTGGCTGCTGATGTAACAAGTCTGGCAGCGTAAATCCCAGGGAGCGGTGAACTGCGTCGGCAGTTACAGCGATCGCACACCTGATGATACACAGCAGGTTCACTAGGCTGGGCTAATCATGCCCAAGCCCCGTATTATACCGGCACATGTTATAACCGTGCGCATAATAATGCGTTAGTGCGAAACGAATGCAGTCGAGTGCTGCTAGTAAGGTGCTGCCACACGTGCACGCAGCAGGGGCCCTGCAACCCATCGGTTAGGCGCGGCAGGCTTGCAGAGACAGGACAAAGCCTAGAGAACACACAGGAGCGAGCGAGCGAGTCCCCAGGTCGACGCACGCGCCCCGAACGGGTGGGCTCCTGCTGACCATTATATCGCTCAAGAATACCCCAGAAACCCGATTCCGGCCCACACCATCTAGGCGCAGTACATCTTGATTCCACCCGCGCACGTAAATACAGCCCAGACGGCAGAGGGCGTGCAGGGGGGCGAAGCCCGCCCGTTCATCATCCCTTGTAAAAGGGCATCTGATCCAACTCCTCATCCGCGTCGTTATCAATATCCAACTGCCCAACCCATCACGCTTGAACAAAGCGCCAGCGGTGGACAGTGGCTTTGTAAAAGCGTGCCAATTAGTTTCCTCTCAAGCAGAAAATGCCATACTCTTCTTAGCCCTGGCGATGTGGGGCTCTACCTATGACTACACGCGCCGCATTAGGCTAGGACAACAGGAGCCGCATTTCACTGGCTTGCAATGGCCAAAGCAAACAGCCATGCCCAATCAACGAGTGTCAATAATGTCAGCCTGGCTACACAGGCTGCAATCTTGGGCGCGCATGTGCTTCGACGTCAAATTAAGGAGGGGGTGTCTTATTCGGTGTTTGTGAGCGTCCACAACCCGCCATGCAACAAAGCCAAAGCATGCAACAGTACGCGAACAACCCTCCACCAACAATTCACGGTGAGAAGTAGGCTCAACCTGCATCAGTGCTATGGATTCGGAGCGCTGACCGCAACGACAGCTTTGCATGTGGGCGTGGTACCAAAAGCTCCAACAACAATTTTGTTGCGCACCATCAAGTGCGCAACGTGCACGCACACCCCAGTCAGGATCAAACAGCAATGCATTGTATGCTTACATAGCCTATCCAATTATGCAACGCATGTGCGGTACCCAACCCCAAGTGACCACTGAGGTTGACGGGAGGAAGAAGGAGGAGGCAACAACTCGAGGTAGGCCCGCAACGCAACTACATGCTTGCAAGTGATGCGACTATGAACAGGGGGAATGGGGGGGTATCTGGCATTTGCCTTGATCATCAGCGTTTAAGCCGCTCTCCAGGACACATATGCTGCCTGGACAAGCCACCCAACACACAAACCGGGAGTGGGAACCAAAGCACCAAAGCAAACCCATGGTGTACTGATTCCGAACATGGCTCCCGACTCCACAATGTCTGGCGGGTGCGAGCGGTGGGCAGGGGCGGGCCAATCGCGAAGCTATCTGCATGCACGCCCTTTGCGATGGCACGGGGAAAGGCTGCCAGGTTAAACAATATAGATAGGATGCGCTTGAACAAAAAAACTCAGGCTAAACACATTCGCAAGTTGCGAGCGCGGACCTCGAGGCGATGCGATGGTAATACAAATCTGATTGGGCAAGACTGTGCTCGTTGCCACATGCAGACGCTCTGCATGCTGTACCCAAGTTCGCTGCATAGGAAAGCCCAAAGGCGGGTCAACGGTGGAAACTAAGGACTGCAGCAGCAGGCAAGGCGTATCGCCGTAGAGCTGCCGTTGCGCAGCATGCACGTTTTCAGCAGTCCGCAAGTGTGCAAGGGGCATACGTGCGTAGCAAATGGGGGGATGACGCTGTGTGACGCGCACTCGAGCGCTGGGGGCATCGGTACAGCTAGCATCCGAGCAGCGCGCACAGCGTTTTCCAGGCTTGAACAGGGCTTGCTTGGGCACCACACATCATGGCCTTGTCAGCCCAAGCCAAGGCTGTGGGAAGGGTCCATCAAAGGGGGCGCAATCCAAAGAGCATGCAGCAAGGCGGCACGAAACAAAAATAGCAAAAGTCAAGTGAAACAGGGGACAAAACACAAAGGGGCTCAGGGTTACAGAACTGCTGGCTAGCCATGTGTACACGACTGGGGGCTGGCCAAACATGTGAGATTTCAAGTTTACTTCGTAACTGTCTTCACTAGGACTCGAAACGGGATGAGCCTGGGAGCGGGCGGTTTGTTCTGCATTGCGAGGACACCAACTCGTCGCCTTGGTCGTTGTTATAAATAGGGTTGGGGAGCTCGCTGTGGGTGTGAGCCCACGCGTAGGTCAGGGCTGAAAGAAGCTCTGCCCGCCACGCCCAGGCCAGCCTCTGCACTGTTGTGCCACGCGCTGCTGGAGTGAGCTTCCAGCAGCCCAGCAAAGTGCGGGTCCTGATCTTAGCCTCCAGCGGGGTGCTCGTACAGCTCCCTCAGCGGGTGTTGTTCTTTAGGTGCTGAGGCTGGTCTGGCTGCAAGTGCGAGAAGTGGCCGCTGAGCTTGGTGCAGGCGCAACTATTGTTGGAGCCCAACATAACTGGCTCTGAGATGCTCAGGAGGGCGTAGTCTCCCAGGGGCACGTCAGGGAGGTCTCCTCTTGAGGGGGACAACGCAAACCCCTGCTTGCCACTATTCACTGCTAAGCGGTTGATGCTGCTTGATGAGAGGGAAAGGACCTCGGGGAAGCTCGTTGGGCGGTCCGCTGTGCCAGGACACGTCTGATTGAAGCAGTAGGCCGAGAGCAAGGCCACCTGCTCCTCAGCAAGCTCGAAGAGCGTAGACTCCACGCGGGAAAAGCTGTTAGCAGACGACAGGCGGCCGCTGGCAGCAGCTGCGAGTGTATCAAGATGCAGGCCACTGGGGCGGACGCGCAGAACGCGGCCCTCTGAGGGTGCAGAGCTGACGACTTCCACGAGAGGCTGACTTGCAAGCTGAGACGCAAACCCGTTGCCGCCCCCGCTGCTCAAACGCTCCCTGTCACCACAAAACCCGCTGATGGATCGGTCCAGCTGGGCCAGCATAGACGAGTCCAAGCTGAGCAGGCGCTGGGGCCCGCTCAGACCCGGGCTCGCCAGTACTTCCGGCGAGAAGGGCGAGGATGAGTGGACCTCCTGTGGACAAGCAACACGTGTGGTGACAAGTGGCAATATATACGCAGTCAAGACCTTAGCACCACAAGAAGCACCCCCAGAGAATTTCATACATACGTATACCCAGGGAAGATTGCCCAGGCCTGTGCAGGTTGGAAAGAGAGACAAGTCTGGGGTTCACGACGAACACTTCAGAACCAGTTCTGCGCAGCTCACCTCTTTGGACTTGCTGTGGAGTGGCTTGCCTCCGCGCACTCGGCCCTCCATAGCCTCACCCTTGTGCAGCTTGCACTCGCCACCAGCTGGCCCCAAGGACTCCAGCAGGGAGGATGCGTTGCTCGTGAAGCGCTGCAGGTCGAGACCGAACGCAATGGCATGTTCCGCCTTAGTCACCCTACAAAACACAAGCCTAGGTTGCCCCTGTTTAAAGAACGAATATTTGATCAAAGGCGGAAACAAGTTGCTACACAGGCGAAGGCAAGATGTGCGCCGGGACAAAAGTCTGCCCAGTTGGCGTTTCGGTCGCGCACGGCCACTTGTCACGCTCAATGGCAGTTGGCACTGGCTCCCACCTGAAGCACAGTACCGGAGGAGAATGAGGAGCCGGAGATGGAAGTCTGCCCAGAGCTGGACATGCCTGCGGGCCGGCCAGCGCGGACACGACGCTCTGTCGTGGATTCCGGGTTCACCAACGCGCCGCGCTTGACCTTGCGGTCCCGCGTTGCTGATGTGTGCAGCTCATGCGCACTGACACTCCTGCTGAGTCTGTGAGGCCTGGACCAGTTCAACTCCTTAGATCCAAATGCTGCTGCTGCAAAGGGCTTCGTCTCGCTGCTTTCATGCGAAACCGGCTGGGCGGTGACACCAGGAAGATTCAGCGTCCGCTCGTGCTGCAACGAGCGCGCAGCAAATGGGGTGTCACCGACGTCCTGCTTCTGCGACGACGTAACCACACAAGGAAGGCGCGAGCAAACTTGGCACTATGAATCACTCCCCACCCGAGGGGTTCAGGTGGTCAGGTGCATCACTTGGGAGCCCATTCGTTGATAGTCAGCGCTTCCTGGAACTGTTGGCGTAGCGTATGCTTTCCGCTTCAGGCTTTCAGAGGAGAAAGCGCGGGCTGCCAAACATTAGAACCACAAAACATTGCAGCAGCAAAAAGCTCACTCCTCACAAAAAAACTCACCCGTTCGCAAGGCTGTCCAGCGAGCAGCTCCTCAAGCAGCTGCGGCTGAATAGGTTGCAGCTGTACAGGTCTGCCATATAGACAAGAGGCCCTGACCGAGGGAGGCATGTCTCTACAAAGGCAAAAGCGAGGAGGGAGCAAGAGGTCACCCAGGACAGTCACCTGGCTGGAATGACAATGAGAAGATGATCTAACATAGAGCCTGTTCGTTATATCACCAGGCGGATGTGCGCGCGCTAATGTCAGTAGTTCACACAAGTGTGCCGTGAGCCCGGAGACTCCTCCAGCAAGCGACATAAACAAGATTGAGAACTGCGAAGTTCCATAAAGTGCCTCTCCTGCGCTGTGATGGCCCCACCTGTGGCGCGTGCAGACAGACCGGTGACTGCCCAGTCACGCAGGGGTGCAGACGGCCCTGGCTTCAGCCCCAGAGAGAGCTGCAAACTCGTTAACAACCCCCTAACACGGTGAGGGAGTAAGTGCAAGAGAAGTGAGCGTCGGTAACACACTGGCGCACACAGACGTTCCAGTGGTGTATGCAGTCTGGCGACCTCGGTTCTTGCTCTTAGTGGTTCCTCTTGGTGAGGGGAGGGCACGTGAACCCCAGGGTTTTGCATGTGGTTTGGCTCCAGGGGAGGTTTGCCATTTGGCCGCCCCTTCCCAGTTTGTATCGCGTGCGCCCGTCCAGTCTGCTGAGGCAAGAGCCTCTCTGCCACCATGCAACCTTCCTGCTCAAAATGCAGCCAAACTGTTCAGGGACGAGTTTCCTCAGACTGTAGCACTGTACATGTTCGTCACCCAGCGGCATCACTTCTGCCTTGATAGGGTGCGGAGATGCATTCCGCAGTAGCAGTGGCTCCTTGCCCACTGCACTGAGCTTTGAATGGTGAATGGGGTGCAGTAGGTCATACTGGGACCCTCTGGCAGCCCCGTGCTGATCGCTCACCGCAGCCTGATTCCTTGGTACCACGCCTCAAATTCCGCCCATATCACCACATGGCACCTGACAGTAGTACAGAGTGTCAGCTACCTCTTTGCCTGTTTCCCACCACGCTTCGGGTCAAGTCAAGCACCTAAGGCGCAACGGCTTGGCCCGTGGTCAAAGTCACAAGGATAGGGTACGTGCTTTGGCTTTCCAACGTCTCCCAGTATTATCAGTCCCATTCTATAATATTTATGCCATGTTTGTTCCGTATTACTTCCATCTCTGCGCAGCATTAGTCACCTATACAGAGAGTACAAATCGCCAAAGCCCACAGTTCAACGACAATACCGGCCCTAGTGTAGCTGCAACTGCGTGCCTGGGTACTGCAAAGATGTTATGTTGGCACCGCAACACTGTCTGGAAGGGTGGTCAACTGATGCATGTGTGAGGCCTATTACGTTTGTGGTGGGGCGAAGCTCGGGAATGTGTGGGAGTAACTGTGTATGCATACGACCCTGTAAACGGTCTCCCGTTCTGCGCTCATAAACCACAGGATCGCTTGTGTTGCTTGTATGCCGACTGCCCTGTATGAAGCAGTCCACGCAAGTCCGCGTGTGTGTGCAGCCAAGGAATTTACAGTATGGACGTGGCTAAGTGGCTACTCGTGCCGGGCATGAGTTGTGACGCACCAGGGCGCCTCCCTGCCCCCACGGCTTGG
Source organism: Chlamydomonas asymmetrica (assembly GCA_001662385.1). Taxonomy (NCBI): domain Eukaryota; kingdom Viridiplantae; phylum Chlorophyta; class Chlorophyceae; order Chlamydomonadales; family Chlamydomonadaceae; genus Chlamydomonas; species Chlamydomonas asymmetrica. The sequence goes on from BDDA01000094.1 coordinate 220,663, forward strand.
GTATCCATGAACTGATTCCGAAGTTCTCGCTGGAACCCACGCTGTGCCTGCCGGCAGTCCGTATGCCGCCATCGCGCGATTGGAGGTCAGCAAACTCAGAAGCCACAAGCTGGTATCATTCCTGACAGACGCCTATAAGTGCCTTGCAAGCCATGAGCGCTAGCTGGGAGCCAAACTTGCTTGGCTGCTCACGTAAATATATAACTTGGAACTTGGAATTACACCGGTTGGATCCTGCCCTAAGCCGTAACAGGATAACACAGGCTAGAAAGCCAACAACCGCCTCCCATAGGAAGGAGCAGACAGGCACATGCAAGTGCATGGGGGGTTTGGGAGTCACTGCGTGCAATGCAGCCAAGGAGCACACGCAACGGTGCTGAAACACACGCGCAGGTAAACACGCACAGGCAACTGGCCCTGGCCGCTTAGCCATGCATGCGCAGCTGGGCAATCTCAAACACAGCATCTCAAACACAGCATCTCAAATATATACGTAAACTGCCTGCATTCACATCCGACAGCGTGGATCGCAACATGCATTTCGACCTAGGTACACAAGCAATCCAACAATCATTGCATTACCATGCCAATGCGTATGCAAGCATGCACCAGGTGGTGGTGCAGGGCAGATTTTGCTGGCCATGCTGAGCGTAGCGCCGCAGTGCGATGACTGGCAACTTCTGTGTGCAAGCGCAGCCTGCAGACACACGAGGCATAGCCTGGCACGCACACACACACACCTTCAATCCAGGTATGCATGCAGTCAATAGTGTTTTGTGTCACAACAGAGCAATAGCATACTGACAGTCGACGCAGGTCGACGCCTGATTTATTCCACGGGTCCCCACCCACCCACCCACCCGAGCCCAGACAGCCCAGCCACTCCCGCCATCGTCAGGTGCAGGCTCTGCCCTTACGCATATGCGCACTGCACGCCCCCATGGGAACCATTTCTGAACCTGCCTGATTCACCTTGTGATGCAGTCCAGTCCGGGTCTACCCGGCCAGGCTGTCTAGCAAAGAACATCGCAGGACATGGCGTGGAAAACCGTTTTGCGAGGCGCTGCACGATGCGTACGATGCATCAACTGCCAAATGCATGAAGCTTCGCCATGCTTTGTAGTCATGTGCTGCAGTTGCGTGTCATGCTGGTGCCACCAATTGTCAGTCAAGTCCAGGGCGTGGATGGCTCCACAATTTGCACCGACTCCGCAGGTCGTTCAACCTCAGCGCTGTGGTCATCAGTGGTGCAGGCCGTTGGCGCATCATCGCTGCAATCAAGCCATGTGCTGCTGAGGGCTCAGAATCGCGCTGATGGCGTAGGTGTTCCTGGTTGGTGCCGGCGGTGACGGGCCGGAGGCAAACATGCAGGTGCTGGGATGACATGCTGCCTGCATGCCGCCGGAGAGCTTTTTGTTTTGGAGCTGCATATATCCACGAGCCGCGGTGGCCTGGACCACGTATGACTGTACGTGGTCCATGCCATCACTGCTATCGTCCCTGGGTGCAAGTTGCAGGCCAGGCATATCTCTGGTGCAGGGCCGAGCGATCACACCTGCAGGTTCTGGTGCTGAGCAACAGAAAGCAGTAATTGACGGCCCCGAGCGCTACCGCCGCCCCACGCCCCCTCACCCGTGCTGGTGCGCCGCCCCTGCTGTCTGCCGCCAGCACTGCTTTTGGGAATGCCCGGTTACTCTAACGGTCCGCACCACCCTGCATGCAGCTGCGTCCGCAGCGTTACCGCCACCCCGCCTGCAGCATCATCACTTGCGGCCGGTGGCGCGGCCATCTCCTGCCTTGCATGATGGTGTGTGGCAGGTGGTTGCCCTCACTGCCCTGCGTGCCATGGAATTGGGCCGCGTGGCGCTCACGTCCATGTGCATGGCTGCGCAAAAAGCGCAGACCGGGCTGTGCCTACTGTACTGTGCCCCACCAAGCGGCTACCAGTGCGCCCACCTGCTGCGCGCATGCATAATTGCTGTCACCGACTTTTGGGCAGCACTGAATGACTTTGCAGCAGTGCGCCCGGATGCACACCCCTCCTCTTGGCTGACTGTGCCGCCCCCGCCCCCTCACCCCTTCCTTGTCGGCGTGCCCCGAGGGTAGGGGGTGAAGGTGGCGGATCCACCGCTCAGAGCTGCGGCGGATGCGGCAGCACAGGCTTCCATGCAACAGCACACTGCGTGGCAACTGGCAAGCGCTGCTCGTGCTGCTGTCGGCTGACCTGTGAGCATTTGTGCTGCGTAGTGGGGGTGTTGCTGCCTGGTCTGATCGTTGCCGGGCCGTCCCGTTGTTCGCCGCAGTTAGGACCCGTCAAGCTCAGACTTGTGTGCTGCTAGCGCGTCCCCCGGCTCGCTGTTCTTGCCCTTCTAAGGCCGCCCGAGTTGTTTGTGTCTGGGGCATGGCTTGCCCGGTGTGGGGACGCCTGATGCTGCTTGCGCTGATGTCTTAACGTACACGCCGTGCGCTTGTCTTGAACGCGGCGGTGTCTAAACCTGTTTCGGGCAGCCTGAGCCCGGCGGCCCTGCTGACCTGTGTGTGCGTGCCCATGCTGCGCCCCAAACCCCTGGCGGATTGCTGACGCCTGGCTTGGCTTCGGGGTGGTCTTGCCTGCTCTGGTGTGTGGTGTGCGGCCGCGTTGTCATGAAAGCCCAAGCGCTCATGCTGGCTTGGTGGTTGCTTGTTTTGGGGGCTTACCTCCAGCTCGCCTGCTGTCCTCCTCCGCCAGGTGCTTGGCGCTCTGCTTTGGCCCGGCTTGTGCGCTTGCGTGCCTGCCACGCGCTCGCTCACGTACTGTTTTGTGACGGCGTGTGCACCTCGCCTTGCCCGCCCACCTCTTGCTGCAGCTGCTGCAATCCAGGTACGCATGCACTCAAGCTGGCAGAAACATACATCCTTGACAGTCGATGCCTAATTTATTCCACGGGTCCATCCCCACCCACCCACCCAGCCACCCACGCATGCACACTGCATGGCCCCACGGGAACCAAACCTTTCTTAATCCACCCACCCACCCACCCAAGCCCAGACAACCCGGACACTCCTCAAGCACCTG
>BDDA01000095.1:0-19376 GCA_001662385.1 Chlamydomonas asymmetrica
GAGGTGGGGGCGGGGACGGCGGGGGTGGGGGAGGGGGCGATGGCGGCGGCGGCGGTGGCGGATTGACTGCGGGAAAATCCAAGAGCGATTCAGTGTACACGGTCGTGGATACAGGACTGCACTCAACCGCTGCTTGTGCCTGCTGTGTGTGGGCCTGTAGCGCAGCATGTCTGCCTCGCTTAGTGTGACGCCCTAACCAATCAGTACATAGCGCCTAAAAATGCCTACGCACGGTTCCGCGTGCTGTTCAACCGTCCCATGTCATGGCGTGTTCCGATTACGAGGGCACTTGCATGCCGCGTCGGAAGCAATCAAAACAACCAGTGAACAAATCACACAACACACGTGCCCTGTGAAACGTTGAGCATTCTTGCAAGCCGCGCCACAGCCACTCACACGGCACGTTGGTCCAAGTGAAGTTCACGCTTGAAAGATACACGCCGTACGAGTAGCTGACCCCTGCAAGAACTGCTATCCCTGGTGCTGGCGAGGGGATGAAGGTGCAGTTGCGGGGAGTCGTAGAGGTGTTTACGATCCCGCACATTTGGAAGGTAGGCGTCGCGCTAGTCGCAAATCCCACCGCTGACAAGCTATTGTTTGAGGTGCAGCAGACCTGTGCAGAAAAGCAGCAGAACGATGCTCCACGCTCAAGCCCAGCCTCAGGTAACTCATCGCGAACCGCATGCATGCGCGAGTCGACGGTGTACGGAGCCCTGAGCGAGACGCTAAGTGCCCTGGCCAGTGAACAGCCAGTGGACAGGAAGCCTAGTCGGTGAAGAACAACTTTGCTTGTCAGGGGCAGGCACACCTTGCGCTGGACAACGGGTTTTCACCAACCGTTCACAATTTGCTTAAAATGTACTGCCAACCCGTCACAGCGAGCCGGGTGCCCTTCGTATGCATGGTGAGAATGTTCTTCGCCTAGCTCAGGCAACGCAGAAGCGTGTGAATGGACGTGTTTAGACCGTCGTCCCAGCCGGTCCCAGCAGACCGCAGCACGCACCTGTAAGCTAACGACAGGGCTGCCTCCGGTGTCAAAGTTCTGCCCCACGACTGCACCATTGTTGAGGTTTGTGTTCTCAACCGAAGTCACAGTGTTTCCGCTGGGTGTGCGGACATAGGTAATGAGAGCGAATAGAGCCGAAGTGTCCTGTCATGCACCAAAGTCAAAGTCACACAGGAGAAGGTCAAATCACTGCAAGGTGCTTCCACATGCACAGTACACACAGGAACACAAGTTTGGACCAAAGGGCCCTTTCACTCTACCCTGCGCGCCAACTGCTGTACACGCACTAGTCAGTTGCCACTTGGCTGGTTCCTGTCTTACAGCCACACCTTGTACTTCGTCCTGAAGCCAGTGAAGACGCCGATAGGAGAAGCAACGGAGCCACTAGTGTCAGCTGGGTTGCCGCAGAAGTTGCGCATGGTCACAGTTACGTAATTTTGCGACGCTGCTCCGTACACGAGTAACCATACAGCCACAGCCTTGGATAGGGCTCGCAACGGGTTAGGCCAGTACATTCTGCTGCTTGTTTACTTCGTCTGGATTGGTTGTGGACCTCCTGTCCAGAGGCTTCCTGGGAGGGTGCGCACTTGAGCACCGGAGGGAGCAGAGTACGGAAGCGGTGGCACTGGGAGGCAGCCTGGCTGGATGGGTGACAGACCGCAGCGCCTGGATAGCAGGCGTGCAAGTTTGCACGTGTGCCTCAGACACCTCTGGATGACCCCGTCGGAGTCCAATGGACAGCCTGGGTTCTCACCCTGGCTCAGAGAAACCGTTTCATGGGCGGCGCACACCGAGCATCTCAACAGCTGTCCAACGCTGTGCACAGGCTGCGGTCAAGCAGGTTCTCTGAAGCAATCGGCCTAGGTATAAAAGGTAAGCTGAGCGTCAAGAGCCCCTCCAGCGAAACAGGTGTACAACGGTGAGAGGTGTTGCCGCCGGAAGAGGTAAGTGTTTTGTTGCTTGACACGCAAGCTGGCGTTGAAATGGCCCTGGCTATCCTCACACCTCAAGACATCATCATATGGCTCACTTGATGTGTTCGAGATTTTTGTTTGCTGCGGGTCACTAGCTTCTCTGCCCATTTGGTGAGGCAGGCACCGAATTGAGTGAGGCAACCGCAAAGGAGTGAAACAAGAGCCCTTTGCAACTCTTTTGTCTCCCATGCACTGATTCGGCTTAGGTAAATAACCACTTTCACCGTGTACACCCTTTGCTTTGCCCAACGGCGAAACACCACAGGCTCGCATTGAACCGACGAAGCAGACGGCAGACTGCACCAAGCAGACCTCGTCCTTTGCCCGTTGCAACTCAGAGTGCACCATTCAATCCCAATGCAGTCATCACCTATGGATCTTGCAAACATGCTTGCATGTGGGCGTAGTGGGCGGCTACTGCTTTCAGCACGACAATTAGCAGCGACAATTGTCGCCCAGGAACATAGGATGGGACCCATAGCCAGAAGTTGGTCCAGGAGACGACTGATCCGTTGCGACAGATACATGCTACGTGCACCTGTCCGCCGTGGTGGTAGGCTTGTTTGCCTGATAGTGTTCAACACAGTGTGCACTTCCAGAACATGCGAAACCAACGCAATCGATGCGCATCGCCCAGCCAGTCATGCAATCCACGTGTGAGGCAAGTACAGCAGACGGTATGCAGCACACCGTGTCCCTAGGTACGGTACGTATGAACGGAGGTGCGGAAGGGGCAAAGGGAATACGCGGGGGGGGGACGCGGGGCCATGCAGGTGTCCTCCCCCCAGGCGGGTGAATCCCTTAAAATGTACTGGGTTGTACGGCAGCGACGTTCGCGACATCACGCCCACCTCTACGGACCAAAGCAGTTGAGCAGATGGAAAAGCAAGTGAGCAGCAACGACACACGTGATAGCACAAGGCGTGTTTGATCAGGGTGCAGGTGGTTGGCAGTCTTGGCATCAGCGGCAGCGCGGGCGGGGGCAGGTGGCAAACCCTAAAGCCATGCATGAGGAACCAAAGGGCATGCACAAATCGGCGTTGCATGTTGAAGGCAGCATACATGCTACAGCGACAAAACGGTTCCGGCCGAAAGCGGGCACAGGAATTGAGGGCGGAACGGTGAGTTGGACAGAGGGCATCGGCGCGCTTTCGGCCTGCCAGCGTGTAAAAAAGAGGTGGGCAGTGACTCGCTTGCGGGGCTCTCTCTCGCTAATCTCGCTCGTTACGGTGATGAAACGTACATACGCGCCGCTGCATGGGTGGCGCAAACAGCCAAGCGCAGGTCACAACGACGCTGGCAGGGATTGCAGGCAGCATATCGAGGGCCAAGCTCATGCATCATGGTGTGCGTGCCTGGTTTAGAGGGGACCCTTCGTCGTTGCAACATCAGCTACTGGCTCGACTGGCGGATGGATGCGCCTGCCGCATGCAGCAGCAACGTGTGCGAGGCACATGCAGTGTGGCATGCATTCCCGGGGGGGGCGCGATCAGAGCCAATATACCGTAGGTACAATGCTTGCTTCCAGCAGTACCACGGAGTTACGCTCTCTCTATGATCAGAGCAGGTGAGGGTGGTGGTGGCGGTGAAGGAGGTGGTGGTGGCGGCAGCGGTGAGGGAGGCGGAGGAAAGGGCAGCGGCGGCGGCGGTGGCGGTGATGGGGGTGGGGCCACGGGGGGTGAGGGGTGGGGGGCGGAGCTTGCACCAAGTGCGAAAGCTTTGCAGTTCACCAGTTGTGAACGCAGGCTTTGTGTGAGCTAAGAACAGCACGGGCCGGCCATGTGGGAGCCTGACGCTTGGTGTGTGCGTGCACCACTTTGTCAACACGCGTGATTGCTGCTTGCTGGAAAGGAAAGAGCGTGTTCATGCCGTTGGCAGGTAGACCTGGACGTGGTATTCTGACAGCGCTCCACGCTGATGCCACACACAACTTTCCATGGTATGGAGTATCAGATGGAGTATGGACATCACAAATCAATGCCGCGCAGTAAGTGACAAGCCATGCATTTATGCACTAGCTCCTAGGTTGCCTAGCTTGGCGAATCCTGTCTGGTTATGGGCCGTTCGGCCGACATGCTCCTGCTGTAACATAACATATCACACGTGCTCTGTGCAATGCTGATCAGGGCCCGGCACCGCTGTGCTTCAGTACGCTATCGCCAACAATCATGTTTCTCCAGGTGAGGTTGACGCTTGAAAGGTCAGAACTCTGCCACACAACCTTCACCGTTGTTAGGTTTGTGTGTGTTTCAGCTGAAAACACTGCCTTTGCTCGTATAGACATACGCAATTGGCAAGCCGGGGCGAAGCGCAGCACACCAAGCGGCAGCAAGGAGACGGCAGGTAAACATCACCGCATAATGCATCCTCACGTGTACGAAATGCGCAACTGAAACGTTGGTTGGTGTGAAATCACGGAGCCGCAGCGTGCAGCAGCCCACACACCACGACTGCCGACCTGCACATTTCAAATGCCACTTCGCGAAATCGAGTCTTGAAGCCTATGAAGACACCCACAGGAGAAGCGATCGAGCTGGTGGTGTCAGCTAGGCAAACGCAGCAGGGTTTGTGTCTGGCCCGTTACGTAATGCTCTGCTTGTAGGTGCCCTGCCCGCAAACAAACAGCCAGGGCCACAGCCTTGGAGAGGGCTCGCACCAGAATGCGCACATACATGCCGCTGCTTGTGGTCATGTTTGAGCTGATGGTGGACCTTATGTCCAAGCGCCAGCGCGGTGGGAAGGCGAGCACGTGAACGCAACTGTGCCGCCAGCTTGGGTGGTGCTAGACTCATGCGCTTTAGTGCATCAGGCGTTGAGGTAAGTATGTAAGTCACAGTTAAATGCAGTCACATGTGGATGCTGGTGGCTCTCACACCCCTTCTGGGCAAAACAGTTGCTGTCCGACATGCATAGTACAACCGGACGGAGTGCTGCCGGCAAAAAGCTGCACACAGAGCTGCAGTTACGCATGTGCTTGGTTACAACCAGCCCAGAGGTACAGCTGCCCAGAGGTACAACGTGGATTGGTGTTGAGCGGCGTTGTGGGAGAGGTGGTTTGGAGCCCAGACAATATGCGCTCTGAAGGCAGACTCAGGGCAACAGTTATTCTGAACATGACCTGAAGAAAGCTTACCATGGTAAAGCGTCAGCGTGCAGGGTTTGTGTGCAGCAGTCATATCGACTCGCCTTGCCAAAAAAGAGTGAGGCAGAAAGTGCAGAGCAAGTTAACCAGGTTAAAATGTCTCGTTACTTCTGCCTCCCACACTGTGCAAACAGCCTTTTGACCAGCTATGTGTTATGGCCTGTAGCATTGCCTGCTTTGTCCAATACGCTGGGGGGGTGAACAGTCCCGCAAACGAGTGTGCGCACAAGAACAACGCCCATGACTTCAATCTGCCCCGTGGTAAGCGTCTAAGCACAGTTCCACCACTACTATGAGCATCAGATGGTGTGCGAGCCGAACTCGTGGGCTGGGGCGGGGAGCCCACCAAAAGGTTATCTAATGGTCCTCTCAACTTGCAACAAGTTGAGCAACGAGCTGAGCACGGAGCATGTGTAGCCTGGTCCCCAAGACCATGGTTTCAGGCGCAGGCGCATCTGGATGTGGGCGCACAGTCTGGTTGAGGCGGCGATCGAAACATTGCAACGGCCAAACCTGAAGCTAAGGAAACGGGCTTCGGAGGTGCTCAGTCAAGAACTCAGAGGCAACTTCTTTCAAGTCTACGTGCCATACCAGGCCTATGCCCACTGAGCACTGACTTGGCGGTACTGCTCTTCTACTGCCGAGCAACCCACTCGCATCGCTGTGCGCACGCTCGTGTGGGTTCTGCGATCATTCCGTGACCATGCCTGCTCAGTACTGGTGTGGATGTGCAGGCAGGTTTCAAGGTCAGTGGTGCAGGCAGTGACAGCGGCCAGTACACTTTCATGCTTTGCTTGGCCCTCCTGCTCCCCCTACACCTGCCTGCCCCTCCCCCAACGGGGCCGGTAGCAGCAACACACGCGTGTCCAGTACTCAAGTAAGACAGGTGGCGGGAAGTGATTGCAATACGCAAGCCAGCCCTGAGGCATGGTGCATGAGTGCATGACGCAGCATGCAGTTGTGCATGCATGCAGGAGAAACAGGCGGTGGGGGCTTGAGTGGCTGTCCAGTGGGCTTGTTGTGCGGGTCCCAGCATGAACTTACCCAGGCCCAGGGAGAGTACTATCACAAGGCAGGCGGCAGATGGCACAGGTGCATTGGAGGCAAGGATGGGGAATGCAACAGCATAACGTGGCGCTTTGCATGCGCCGTCGCCCACATGTTGCATTTCAGATCAGTTCAGTTCAGTTTGAGAGGCTTCACTTTGAGCTTTAGTACGCTGAAACAAAACCAGAACGTTCTGTTCATGTGTCGTCCGTTGCACCTTTGCATGCATGCTCGGGAGTGGTTACTGGTTAGACAGGCCTCCATGTGCACTGCTGCAGCGCTCATCCAGTGCGTGGTTCAATGACGCTCGCATAGTGTGCATGCTGCACCGATGCATTTTGGCCCGAGCCCACCATGCTTGCCCCCGGCCTCGCTTGGGCTGCGCAGGCGCTCCAACTTCACACCAACTTGAAACGTGCCTGCATCGCTGGGGCAGCCAGCATACAAACTACAATGGTACAAGGACGCCGAACCCGCTAATTGGATCCATTGTAGACAGTGTGCTGGCCGTGACTCGTGAGAGCCGGGCGCTCGCTCGATTGCATGGTGTTGCCAAGCTCATGGTGGCAGCAAGCGTGCGCGAGGCCAATCCACACGTGCACGCAAGCGCGGCCTGAACACCGCCACACACAAGCCGCTGCGCCTTTGACCCTGTCTGGGACCCTGTCAGGGCATCCGCTCATTTGGATGGTGCACTCGATGGGACCAATTGACAGACTCCAACAACACTGGCAGTGATGGGTGGACAATGTGCAGGCGGGCCTTGGTTCAGTGCATGACCCAGATGAGGGTATGACGCAAGTGATGTATCGTATGTACCGCGATGAGGGGTACAACTGAACAAGCCTTGGTTCAGTGCATGACCCAGATGAGGGTATGACGCAAGTGATGTATCGTATGTACCGCGATGAGGGGTACAACTGAACAAGAGATGAAACTCAACGTGAGCTCCGCTCCAATGATCAACACCTGTGGTGTGCGCTGGCACCCCATGACTAACACCGGTGGTGTGCGCTGGCACGCGGCAGGCATGCGGTTGGAGCCGAGACCTCTGCCTGCAACTCGTCAGCAACAAACCTCCCCACAGGATAAGTAGCAGAGGTAGCATTATGTATGTATGCACGGCGGCTCAGTGGCAAACAAAGATGCCTTTTGAGCGAGCGTAGCTGAGGATAGATCAGGACGGGCAGATTGCTTGCCTTCAAATCGCATACGTGTGGACATGTAGGCCCGGGGGGACAGGGTGGGGCGTGTGGGGTGGGGGACAGGCGGGATTATGTACGGCGTTTTGGGAATGTTGGATTTCCTGGGACCCACAGCGCTAACGCAGTCGCCCTTTCTGCCCAGCAGGGTAGGAGGCAGACGAAAACACAAGAACGCACGCCTCTGGGCGCGCACCAAATTGTAATGGGAGGAAAAGCGCACGCACGAAAGGCACAACGCTACGCAGGATGGCGCACGCAGGATAACGCGCGCAGGACCAACATGTTCTATTGGGTGGAGAGTCAGATATCAGCGGCAACGTGCACACATCTAACGAGCAGGGCACATACTCCGCAAAAGAGAGAGGACATCCGCAAAACCTCCACACCGCGCTGTGCGAATGTGCGATACATACCAGCATGCCATGCATGCAGAGGTTGATATGCCATTCATTGATGGTTGAGCGGGATACGGTTGGGCATGTATGTGTAAGGATGAACGATGCGCCAAAGTCCAAACAAACATATACAGCACGCACTGTCGCACAGCTCTGAGCGTAACACTCTCTGAGAACACTGGAGGTATTGAGGCACCCGTTGGGAGCCAGCACATGAGCAACACATGCAAGCAATGGTGTCGTGCGCTGGTACAAATCTCTACGCATTTGGCGTGGGCGTAAACTGCACGCATGTGCAGGACAGGCCGAATCGCTGTAGCAGTGGCGGTGACCCAAATGGAGGTGCTGGCGGCGCCTGCGGGCTAGGCACCGCGGCCATACTGCCGCAGCATGCAGGTGTGTGTCAGACACGCACCACAGAACCATGCGCCATCCTTTGCCTCATGCTCATGCGGGTATGTGGCCAGCAGGTAAATGGACCCACACGCTCATAGTCACTCAGCCGCACCATGCACCAAACACACATTGCGCACCCGCACAGGCAGACGTTTGCACATGAAACAGGCGGCACGCGTTTGTAGCAAGGAAAATAAACCGCACGCTCGCTGTATACATCTGGGGTGATTGGCAATTGAGCAGTAAGAGGGAAAGACCACAAGGCAGGTACATTGGCGAGTTGGTGATCCCTGGACGCAACAACAAATATGTGGGCGCCGTGGCCACCGGGCGGACTGTATCGGCCAGCTCAGGCAGCTGGTACTGGTCATGGTTGTCACACCACAGGCACGAGCATGGCCAAGACATCGTCGCCGCCGTCTGCGTAGCCCGCCGCACCCAACCCGCTGGCTTGCGCAGTGTGCAATGGCTGGGACCGCTAAGAGTGCAGCCTTAGCAGCTCGGGCTTCGCCTTGCTCAGACATGACAACACGAGACCGAGCAGCACTCTCCGCAGGGTCTGCCCGTGGGGAGATTCGTGAGGTGCTTTTGCACCGCAGGTCCTAGATGTTCTACCCTCTCAGAACAAGCTGCAGGTGTGCCAGGGGGACGCGACCTACAAGCACGACTGCCCCTTCAATATGCATCCTGAAATGAGAAAGCACCTGCAATCTGGCGGCAAACAGGCCGGTTCTTCAGGTGCTGCAGGACGAGCAAAGGGTCGCAGGTGCACACCCCCAAGCCGCGAGTGCGCACGGCCGAGAGCTGATCCTCCACAGCTGATCCACAGCCGATCCTCCACAGACCCGATCTTCCACAGCCCTGATCCTCCGCAGACTTTGCGGAAGGACACGCGATGTATTACTCTGAAGCCGTCGCATGCATACGGCCAACATCAGCTTGGCGGATCGCGTGGTTCCTTTGGCAAGGCTCCTGCATTGATTGCGCTGTTTTAGAGACCAGCAGAACACTGCTTATTGGCATTGAAATTGGCTTGGACACTGCAATAAGCAAAGATTGGGCCAGAGTTTTTGATGTACGCGTCACCACTGACTGTTCCCGCGTACGGGGAAGTCTCCGTGATGACATTTTTGTTGGCACGGACGGTTTGTGCAGCTGCGACGGAGGGGCAAAGGACAAGCAGGGCAGGGGCAAACACAATAATCAATTTGTGTGTCACACTGCCGAGCCCGGACTTCACCCAGCAATCACGGGCTGGACCCCAAGTGCCATGGAGAGGTGTGCACTGGCGCCACTGGCGTTCGGTGCCAGTGAAAAAAATGTTGATGCCATTATCGCTGGTGCTGGCACCAGCATGCAGGCTGAGGACCTCAGACTGGTGTGTGATGCGCAATACATCACACCTCCCCAAACTGCCACATGCGTGCGCGTGGCGTTTTGGGGAGAGCTGCGAAGTGGTTAGAGAGGATTGTCCGGCCAGGAGCCCTAACCTGAACCCCAACATACCACCACGTTAGGCCCGCACCAGCACAGAGGCCTGGTTGACCCTTAGCTTGTGTAAGGATGAAGCGGTGAGGTCGCCAAATAAGTAAATGGGGCAGGTTGGGTCGGTGTTGCTGCTGCTCTTTGCAAGGCACCCGCGAGACCTGCTGGTTGTGTCGCGTGCAGCATGCCGTGCGCGCGTCTGTTGTCACTCTTTATGATGCCGCTGACCTGCCCCTCTGGTAGGGAGGAGGATCAAGCAGCACTTCGCCAGTTCTCGAGTCGGGTCAGAACCCTCCGGCCTAAGCCATTCACGTGCAGTCCAGTCTGTTTACTGGGGTCATGTTTTATAACTGGATGTTCCCAACGGTTTTCTTGCTTAGTCCATGCGTTCACAGGGGGAGGTGGTGTGGGTGGGTGTGGGGGGGGTGTGGGGGGGGGGGCACGCGCAGTACACCACACCCGCATGGTGACAGCTTCAAGCAAAAACAGAAACACAATCAAACAGCCACTGCGGATGCAACATGCAGCGGACAGGAGCAAGGGCTGGCGACCACGCGCTCATCAGCGCACCTGCGTTGACATTGGGCAGGGGTGCAGTGTTGACGTTAGACGGCGTAAACGCTTGGGACCAGGTTATGGAGGCAGTCTGTGCATTGGATGCCAAGGCCAGTTGGTCGGAGGTGAGCGTGGAAGTGCCCTTGGTGATGCCGCCATTGGTTGAGGAGCCGGTGCCTGTGGCAACGCCTGGCCCGCCGCAGGGGTAGCACTGCACACCATACGATGCGGAGCGCACACACACACACACACACACACAGAGTCAGGCACAGTGAGAATCCAGTGACATTCGCATGCATAGCGTATGCACTAACCCATGGCCCCATGGATGTTAGAATGCACACCCACACCCGTGCGTACGCACTCCAACAGCAATAAACGCAGGACGAGGGTGTGACTGCGTTGCAATTTTCGGCTCAGCCCAGTACGGGGTTAGTCAGGGTTAGTCATCCATGCTGATCACCCGACTCACAATGCTGAGGAGACGCCGCCTGAATTGGCGGACTTGAGCGGTCTCACGTGGGGAGTTGACAAGCATGCGCCTGCCGGGCACGGGGGGGGGCTGCACATCACCCGCACGTGGCCCTATGTTCACCAACGCACCGCCCCGGATGGACACAAAGTCCAGAAGACATTTCTGCAGGGTGGCAATGGCAAGCATCAATGTTGTACAACGGACAGGTCGTTTGGCGGGCAGCAGGCAGGTTGGCGGTGGTGGTTGCGATCATGACAATCACTGATGCTGTTGTTATCCATCCAGGGAGAGCACCGCATTCAACCCGCCCGCTCGGAGCCGCGCTCAGGACCGCGCCCGGAACCCCTTCCGAGCATTGCTCCATCACCATACACCCGACCTGTATGCCCCTAGGTGTGCCCGTCCAACACACATTTCCACACATCTGCACGAGCGCGCATTGTATGCACAACAGCGAGCTTCCATCCCCAACACCCCTAGCCGCTCAGGACATGGACACACAGCTGCGTCCACGAACTGCAACCACCTGCCTGATGCTACCCTAGTCCACAGGGCGGATTTGCATGCGTGTAAGAGGGGAGGCAACGTGCAGATGAGCAACACAGACACCAATCCTTGAAGCCGTTGTTTACCCCGCAGACACTCAGTGCTGTGTGCAACATTTTCAAGACGCATGAGCGCCTGGACCATGCCAGCACTTTTTGAGTTAAGCAGGCCACACCCTCAATCTGGATCACTCGTCCACATTAACAGCCGTGTACACACTACTTACCACCATCGCAGGATCCACAACCAAGGGGTCATACCTACACGAGTGCGGGTTCAGGAAGGGTCGGGGGTCAGGTTTGCATGCTTGAAGTTGTAGGGTACGAGTGCAGTCGTGGTACGGGTGTGAGCTTGGGGCAAGCAGCAAGAAGAAAGCTGCAGGCAATGTCGATGCGTCGCACTGGGAACGCACAGCCTAGGTCAGCGGCAGAGAGGCGCCCACAACAGTGTGCCGCTGGCGTGACAGATTTTCCATGGCTGGTCAACGCGATGTAAATGCTGAGCAGTACACTCACGAGTCAATGAAGTACAGCTTGGCGCTGTTGGCCACATTGCTCGGGCTGCAGAACCTTGAGATCGGCTGCAGCATTGAATGGAAGCAGAAGGTGGGTCGAGCGTGTGTGTTGCCGGTGGCACTTTGCTACACACAAGCCGCAAGGGTACTGGTCAAGGGCCGGGGCCATGAAGTCTCATCCATCCGCTCTCAAACACGCTATGTCCAACCCGTCCTCTCCACTGCCAAATGGCCGGTGGCATGTTAAACAACATGAACTCACGCAGTTGTGCGCCATCTTATCCAAACAAACCTGTGTATCGCCCTGGCTGCGATCTTACCAGGTGCGCAGACGTGACGAAGGGTGTCGGGAGCGTGAAGATAGCAGGGTTCTATTGACAGTGGGAATGAGGAGGGGCAAATAGGGCACAGGATGAGAAGCGAGGTTTGTAGCGGGCCAGCCGCACTGAGAATCAAAGGAGGATCGTGCCATCAGTGAATGGATGTGGTGCGTTTGTCCCGCAGGCGTGAGCGTGGTGGGTCGAACCATGCAAAGCACCCTCCAAAGGACTTGAGGACCCCATGTCAGCACATGCACAGACGCTGCCACAAACGCTGGGCAGCGCTGCTGCACCCGGTGCAACTCGACTGTGTGCTGTGGCATATGGTGCGTGATGGGCTTACGGGACATCAGCACTGTGCGTAGCAGAAAGCACGTGGCCGGATGCCTCGTGTAGTCCCAACTGAGCATTGTGCATGGGTGAGGTGTGTGCAGCGCGGATCGTGATGCCTTCAACGCGTTCCTACAGGCTGTGACCGTTTTGGGCCCATAGACAATTGTGACATGGCACTCTTCCGTGCACGGTGTGTGTGCGTCCCAAAGAAACGCACCGTTGCCACCAGGTCTGCAGCAAACTGGCAGAACCTCCTCTGCGAAACATACGGCACTATCTTCGTGGTTGGCCTGCGATTCAAGCATCACACGATTGCACAGAAAGAAGAGATACCAGGAGGTGACTGTTTAAATTGAGTACCCTGTAACAGTGAAGTTACCGAAACACAAATGTCGAATACATTGTCCTATTCACTGAATACTAGGAGTGGTATGCTGCAGGCCTTGTAGACACACGGCGATGCACTGACATTGATGCACCACCCACCAACACGTGACTGTAGCATGGCAGCACATCCCTGGACTCGAAAGCAGACACTCAAGTGCCACCCACGTACGTTGAAGTCACAGACAGGCCAGCTGTGGTGACGATCTGCTGGTACGTCAGTTGGTCAAACAGGGCGTTGTTGCCCCTCTTGTACTTAGAGATCATCTCCTCCGTGCCAAACATAGAAAAGAGGCCGGTTCCATACCTACATGGAATGGATCCATGACAATAAGGTTAAGAGGTTTGGGAGCACGCAGCAACTTCCAGGCACGATGCGCCTGCGCGCCTGGACCACGTCACACGGCCGGGTGGCACGCGGGTAGCAACCTGAACACACTCCATGCATGCCGCTTGGTTGATTCGCTGGCTGCGGTTCATCCATTGCACATATGTGAGCATGCCAGCTCGTTCAGGTGCACCCCCCCCCCCGGGACCCCACACACAGCTGCATTGGCTGGAAGGGTCTGTCATACCCAGCATCCTGAATGCGCCCTTTCCCATCCATGCGGGCATGGAGATGGTCTGACTTCCAAACTCATTCCCACACACACATGCATGCACGGGCATGCTGGCTTCTGTGCTTACTCTGTGAAGGACGTGATTGGGATGAAGTCGGACTTTGTCGAAAGCACCTGCAAAATAGCCAGGACAGCGATTTATCCGAGGACAAGGCAAATCCAATGCGGCCAGGTAATCAACATTTGGCAAGCAGCGGCATCCAAGTACCACACGCTGGCTGAAGACGGGAAGGCGGTACAGGCAACAAGGATCCCTGCAACGCGGTGTCCCCATGTTTGAGGTAGATGCTGGCCATGCCCGTGTGCGTGCATACAACAACGCCTTACGGGTGACCGATCAATGCATACGTACCGCAAAAGTTTGGTCCAGGAGAACCAGTCCGTTGTAAACATCATACTGAGCGGCAGGCGGAGGTGGAGGGAACTCAACCCCGATCAGGTTTCCAGCAATCTGTGGGAGGTATGTCTCAGCAGACTCTTGCAAAATGGGGACGAGAGTTTCGTCCACAATGAAGGGAGAAGGGGGTGGGGGCGAAGGAGGTGGCGGGGAGGGGGGTGGGGGCGAAGGCGGCGGCGGCGGGAGCGGGGAAGGCGGCGGCGGGGGCGATTCTGCAAACATGGAGAGTCCGCCCGGACATGCATGAAGGTCAGAATCATGAGTAGACTGCACTCAACCACCGCATACGCCAGGGAGTAGCTTGACGTCACCACAAAGCAGCCAAGCATGCCGAATTAATGAATGGGACAAGTTGTTGTTGTACAACAGACTGCATCAGGTGTGGGGACCCAGTTAGGGACGGGCAAGCGGGCTTGATCCCCCCCCCCCCTCAGCACGCCCGTTGAACCCCTGCATGCCTCGGTCCCATGCACAAGCACCAACCTCCCAGGTCCCGCATTGCTCCCCCGCTTCAGACCGCTAAATGCGATTGCTCCTTGCTACGGTACCAACAGAACGCTGAGTGGCATCCCACTCACCCCCCTAACCCCACGGAGCCAAACCCACGATGCAAACACCCGTACACATCAGAGGCTTGCAAGGCCGCCTCAGCGCACCCGCAACTGGCAGACGCCGGCGCGACACGCGTTTAGCAGCAACAAGCGCTGAGGAGAAGCACACGCACCAGGCACCCTCCACACAAAGTACAGCGTGTTGATGGCGTTCCCGTAGTTGCCCTCGATGCGGGCGAGGCGAGCGCCGTCCACGGGGCGATGGATGCGCGTGCATGACCACAGGTAGTCGTTGTCGTCTCCGTCCTGGAGCGTGCCCAGCATCTTCCACCACCAGGGGTTGCCCACAGTGATCATGCCGATCTGCATGAGGCTGCCCTTCAGATCTGGCAGCCGGCAGCACACCTGTTCGCGCAAGCCGACAAACCGACAACACACCACCGTCAAGGGGAGGGTGACACACCAACGGACACTGGTGTGGACCACGAAGCAGGATCTCCTTGCCTCCAAGCAAGGCTGCTCTGTGGCCACTTCGCACACATCAGTGTACATGCGGGGGTCGGGAGAGCGGCATAGCCGCCAGCGTGCGTAGGTTCGATGCTTGGGCAGGGCGGTAAGGCAATGCGGTTCGAGTAAGGTGTGCGATGCGATGCGACGCAATGCAAAGGGGTGGGGGATGGGGGTGCCAAGTACGGGCCGAGGTTTGCAGGCTGGGCAGTTCATAGGGGATCGGGAGGGTGTCATGCGGGGCATCATGACGAGTTATGCCTAGTGCCTACACGCACACGCCGGCTCTCACGCGTGCTCAAGCGTGCTCTTCAGCACGTGAAGTAGAAAAAGCCTCCAGGCATGGCAGACCTGGCCTGCTACGACCTAGGAAACGCGGCCGGGCCAAGGGCAGGACCCGATGCTAATGCCTACACTTTAACCCAAGCAAGCTTCGCATGGCGCAACGTGCTAGCTGTAAGAGCACTTTACTTGCATATGTACTGCGGTGTTTGATGGGTGCGCGGCAGGCAACACCACGCAATCAGGCTTGCTGGCAGGGCTGGTGAGCAGGACAGGTCAATGTGTTGTGGGGCCTGAACCCCGAGCTGGGAAGCGCATGTGCAAGTTGACGGTCGGTGAAGTCTGGTCTGGGGATCCGAGAAGTTCACTTGCAACGCCCGTCCCAGTCCAAACCACCAGATACAACCAAGTCAATGACTCTGTGCACTAGTGCTGTTTGTGGATTCTAGGAGTGCCAGTGCCTCAGAAAGGTTCCACACCAGCTTGTGACGTACTCATTCTTGCGTGCTTTGAGGTTTGCAACGGTTGATGGACGTCCATGCCTGATGGTGTATCGGCAACAGACAGCCTGTGTATGCTTTGTTCCAGAATGGAATTGTGTGCTGGGCTACCCAGGGCCCTAACGTGTGAAGCCCGCTTGCAGAACTGAGAAAATGCTTTACCTCCCCGCTCAACCACCAAATTGGCTAATGTCACGCAAGCAGCCTAAGGCTCTTCCCTAAAGCCAACGGTCATACACAACAAGCTTATGTCCGTTATACAGGACACTGCCTGCTTCCCTGTGGGTTGTGGGATGTGCTTCCTACTGCAGCTGCTGTCGGCGTGCACCAGGCCGCTCAGCGCCTGTCAGCAGGCTGATCACTTCAGTGGCCCCACCGCAGACCAAGCATTTGCGTGAATGTTCTCCATGTGCGAGTAGCCACTGACCTTGACGCCGACTATTGCTATTTCGCTTCCGACTCCCCAGTACTGCGACGAACCACCGTGGCTGGCGGTCAGGGTTTGAACAGTGGTGACCGACAGGTCGTTGCCAAGTTCAGCCGGGTTCCGCGAGCATGTGTCTTGTGAGTTTATGACAAACTTGTTGATTGGCTCGTCATCCTGCGGCGTGAGGCAGTGGGCAGCAAGCAAGCACTCTTCTGGCTGTGCGAACCACGCACACCGTGCACTGATAGAACAGGCAGACGGAATGTGCAGTGTTCCATGCTGCATCATATCGTGTCTTGTTCAGTTTGTGCCAGCCGTGTTGAGCGACTGTGCTGAGGGACCCTTCGTGACTGCCCGGTGTTTGCCAGCTGTGCGCGGACGGTTGAGCCGTATTGATCGACGCTCACCTGCCAGGTACCAGTCCATGCATACACTGTGCCTTCAGGAGTTGCAAAGCTGTTCAGTTGGTCTGCCTCGTCGACACAGAAAGGTCCCATAGTGACCTCGGCCGCTGACACGAGCGCTGCGGTCTGGCTGTGCACAAGAAGCACCGCCAGAGCGTAGGCAGCAAGGCACAGCATACGGCTGTGTCCCTGCATTCTGAGCTACCAAGCTGCCACAGCAGCCACAACGGGGCTCTGGCTCCCGACTGGAAGCACGCGCTTGCACTGACAGCAGCACTTGGCTGCAAGCCCACCAAAAACGCTGTGAGGCACGGCTGCAATGTCCAGGTCCAAAAGACTTGCTGCTGCTATCCGAGGTTGGCAGGAGCCTACTCCCTGTGTGCTGCCTTTTCAGTGAGTTGATACCCGCCAGCTTCCGGGCAGACCGGGGCGAGGGTGCCGGCTATATGCTCAACAGGAAGCCTAGAAGGGCGGAATTGTGCAAGACTGTCGGTCTTGTCGCTATGAAAACGCAGGAAGCTGGATACGGCGGAAGTGTTTCAAGGAAAGCTTCGTGAAAGGTGTGAAGCAGGATGCAGTCAAAAGATTCACACGCGAGCGAAAGCTCGAGGGCAGGCCGCCTTGTGCAGGCAAAGTACAGCAGGCGAAGGGGAGGGGTGTTGCAACCAACGATATGTGGGTGCCGGTGGGATTCAGCCTGGCGGGTGTGTGACGAACACAAAAACACACAACATCCAAAAAGGAGAGATGCTTTGAGCACCGTCCGCATTGACAACTAGCATACAGGCTCTTATGTTGTACGCCCTTTTGCTCCATGCCTAGCCGCCTGGTGCCACCCCCGTGCTGGGCCAAGCACCTCAGTAACTGACGGTGTGCCACCCAGTGACCCCACACAACAATAACGAGTTGCACGTCACCGAAACATCCTCACTCTACATTATTTAGAACTGAGCGCGTTCGTCGTTCTTTATCGATGTTTGGACACCAAACCCGGCAGCACACATGGACCATCTAATGCGCGTTAACTTCGCAGGGACGCTTTATTTCAAATGATGCGGGAACTGTATTGCAGGGCGGCCCGCACGAACAGGATATTGAAGAGTCCTTGCAAGGCGGTTCCCATCTGCCGCGTGCGCGTGGAACTATGAAGGTCTTGAACTGCCCGCCGCTTCGGGCGTACGATAGCTTGATGCTCGCAGCATCCCTATGGCGTTCAACACGGCACTCAGAGCGCTATGTGTGGGGAGCTTCGGCACAAATGCTACGCCCGCCTTTATCCCTTGTGCAGTTACCAGGCGAATGGTCACTCTTACAACCCGTCGGCATAACGGTGGTGACTGGGCTCCTGATCAGTCCGCTCAAGGTGTGAGCAAAAGAACAGCACTTGGGTGACATGGCATGCTGTTTAGCACACTGACAGCACTGCATCACGTCAATTCCAGCAGGTCAGAGACTGCCATTTAGAGGCTTGAGTGCCGGCCAGGCGTTGCAAGTGGCGGTACCGCCGTGCCTGCCTATGTCGCTGGCCACATCTGTGGCAACGCCACAACTGTCCTCTGTATGCACCATTTCCTGGTTCAGTGAATGCCAGTGTTATGCAAACCATGAAGATAACCGTTCAAGCAAGACACTGGGCATGACGGAAGAAAATGTGTACTTCCGTCGCTGCACGCACAGCTGACGGCAGCACGTGACCAGCTGTGCTGGTGGCCGTTGCAGGGAGGACCAACTTACCAGGCAGCCGTTTCCGGTGAACTTGAAGAAGGTGTGCTCGTGTGCAGCAGCTGGCAGCAGGTAGGGCCGCAGATACGAGTTGCTGCGGGGTGGCAGAGCCCACCTGTGACTCAGCTCCGCAAAGCGACACACTGTTGCAGTCCTGCTGAGCAAAGCAACATAGGGCAGCACAGGGCACATAAGGATGTCACAAACGTGTCACGTGCAGCTTAGGCTCTGACTAAGGCTGCCAGGCAAGGTCCAAAACCACGGATTACGTTGCCGGATCAGAACAGTGGCCAGCTGAATGACTGAATTTACGGCCGGTACATGCTGCGGGCAACGCCTGTTGTGTTGGCGAAGGAACGCGCCCAGTCACGCTCAGTTGCTCGTGCACAGATGGCGTCCAACACGGCAACTGCGTGGTTGCACCCACGCGCCTCTTAACGCAAACAGCGCGCACGCACGGACCCAAATCATCATGGCGAGCATGCGCAATCGCCCACCGACCCAAATCGCCCCTTACCCCATGCATGCGGCAGCCCAAGGCAGGCCCGGTGCACTGCCAAAAGGTCTCATTGCCCGGCCTTGACACGATTTGTGGATTTCACACAACACTCTCTACCAGGCCATGTCACACTGCCTCTGAATGTCGTGCTGCGTCGTCACCGCAACAGACGACGCCCTGAATGTCGTGCTGCGGCCTGCGGCCCCCAATATCGGCGGCAGCCCTACCTAGCTGCTGGATACATCAAGTCGAGTCAGAAGCAAGCACCCTGCCTGCCTGCGCTCCACCTGCAGCGCGCAGCACCATATACCGTATACCGCCTTCCCGGGTTTGACACGGTTGAATACGTTTTTGCTGGTAGCGCATGAGCTTATTGCCGGCCGTGTCGGTCCCTCTCGTTCACAGCGCACTATCAGCAAGGCTTTGTGCGGCTCCCTGCCGTGCAGCAGGCAACCACCTGAATTGCAACGCCACAACGCTTACTGCTATGCATACATGCATGTGCATGGCAGGTATGGCTGTATGGCACGCACTGTTCAATCGCTCGTACTGGGAGGTGCGGGGCAGAGGCACAAAGCTGATTCTGGATCTGTGTGTTTAGAGTTGGTTGGTTCCCGTGGGGCCATGCAGTGTGCTTTCCGTGGGGCCGTGCAGTGTGGTTATGTTATGCGTGATGATGAGAACTGCACC
>BDDA01000095.1:20356-63370 GCA_001662385.1 Chlamydomonas asymmetrica
CTGTAGTAAAAGCGGTCTGTGAGTGAAAGTGTGTTAAAAGTGTCTGTGCTTCTCCGGCGGTGCTGTTGTTGAAGCTGATTAGCGCGCAACGCGCAGCGCGCAACGCGCAGCGCGCAGCGCGCAACGCGCAACGCCCAAGAAGGGCACGCCAGCCCGAGATGCAGTGCAAGTGCACGTGAGCAGGGCAGGCAGAGCGACAGAAAACTAGAAACTGGCTAGAGCTCAGCAACGACAACGCAGCGCAGCAACAGGCAGCACTTGAACTCGCAGCGAAAAGATCTGTGTGTATGTCGGCAGCGCAGAGCGGGGGAGGGCGCGGGATAGGTAGTGGCAAGGGCAGTGAGAGCTCCACCCTATGCGACACTCCACTGCACACATGCATTACGCAAGGTGCATTGTGTGTTCAAGTATTTTGCTTCCTGTTGGGCCATGCAGTGTGGCCATCCATTGGGCCACGCAAGGTGCATTGTGTGTGTGCATCGACGCAGAGGCCCCTGTGTGTACACCGTGTGGTGGGAGTGTCGGCCGCTGTCGTCCCCGTAGCGCACACGCTCCAGGGTATTCAGGTTTTCCGGGGGGGGGCGCGCGCCACGGCATGGGCTGATTAATTCTGCGGGTGCGGGTGCCAGCACAACTCTCACGCCGGGCTCCTAGGCGTACATCTTACACAGCATCATGCACTCCGCTCGAGGGGTTGCCGGTACCGTGCTTCACCACTGACAAGTGCACAGGTGCATGCATCCGCAATCAAAGCATGCCCGCTTGTACCAGCACACCTAGCCGCCGCTCCCTGGCAAACACCCAGACCTCCTCATCTCCCTCGCTCAACACCCAATACCATGCACAGGCAGCCCAAGTGCAGGCTGACCCACCAGCCTTCAGCTGCGCATGCCTTGCCACCTCATGCATGCGGGCCCTGCAGTGCTTGGGGGGCTTGCTGCGTCATGCAAGGTGCAGTAGATGCGTGCACCGATGCAGAGTCCGCCTCTCGCTTATGCCGTGTAGCGGGAGTGTTGGTCGCCGACTCACCGTCGTCCCGCAGCGCACAACGCTTCAGGGTCTTCAGGTGCCTAGGGGAGACCCAGCATGCCACGTGCAGCATGGGCTGATTGAATCTGGCACTGGAGCAGCTCTCATACTGAACTCCTTAGCGTTCGTGCTGCCGCATGCTGTGCCACATAAGCCACATGGGACACATGGGACACATTCTGTGTCACACCATGTGGGCACACCATGCTGGGCAGCAGGGCACACCCTGCATTGTAGACGGGCCACGGCACACGCTCCAACACCGCATCATGTACTGCGATCGCCCCTGCCAACTGCCCCTCTGCGCTCACAGCCCGACCCTCTGGGATGATGAGGTGCGTATGTGAGCTGCCCGGGTTGAACATGTTACGCCAGGACTCAGGAGCGTCTCAGCCGAATTGAATGATCCATGCATGATCCTCCCAGATGCAATTGAATGATCCATGCATGATCCTCCCAGATGCAATCGAATGACCCATGCATGATCCTCCCAGATGCAATTGAATTACCCATGCATGCAACTCCTAGACGCATGGGGACCAGGGCCCCTGAGATGTTCACCAACCTAAACAGCCCAGTTTGCACGAGCTCGCGTGTACAATAGGTTCCTGCTCTACCCTAAACCCTAACGATGCATGTCCTGCATTCGGTCTTTGTATGCCTGCACACTTGAACATATATGCTGGCTGACACTCGGACACGGTACCAAACGATGCGCCCAACGTTCGAGTTTGCATTGCAGGAGTCCGATGCCTGCATTCTTTGGTTCATAGCAACCACATATCCTTGCCTGGCTGCGAGTGTGCTGGCGTGGGCTCGGATACCGCTTGAGGGGTTGCCGGCACCATGTTTCATCACTGACAGAGGCGTTCAGGGAAAGTCGTGCAGTGCAGGGGGGCCTTCAAGAGGTCGTGCTGGTAACATTCCTTGGCATGCCGTTGCTCATCCATGAACCGCTGCAGCTTGCAGGCCGCATGCAGTCATGCTCGATCTTCATGCAAATGGCGAATTCACCGATCCATCACACGTTTGGGATGGAGGTTTCCAGGAAGGGACACGAGCCAACAGCACACAAGCTAACAGCCATCGCGGAGAAATCCATGGAATTGCAGCACACCTCCAAGCACAAGCAAATACACACCTCAGCTTGAGGATTGGCATGCGATCGAGTGCACTGCGGCCTGAGGCGGCGCATGAAGTGGACTCCGATGCATAGCCATGCTGCGCCCCCCGCCTGCATGTTTGGTGCACGCCAGCATGGGCATACGTGTGCACACAGCTGTGTGAGGTCGACGGAAGGCGGCAGCAGTCATCCAACACAGCCCAAAAGACAGCCCTGGTCGTGCGTTGCCTCTATACAGAGCTGGAACTCATGAAAGGGCTGCAGTGTACGGTAGGGGCATGGTTCTGGTCAAAGGCAGGAGTACAGGGCGGGATGCAAAGGAACCTGCAAATCGCTGGGTTGTCAAGTACTTGTTGCAGTCAGCCCGGCGCGTGAGGTGTCACACCAGCAGCAGCAAGGCGGCAAGCGTGCACCGGGAATGCTGACCCCAGCAGCAACAAAGGATCTGGATTGACGGGCTGGGAAGGGTGGACGTGGCCGGGTGGGCAAACCCCGATTGCGGTTTGGTGAGCACATCCCCATGATTCATACCACGGAGCCGGTACGAGCACTGTGGAAGGTATGAGTCACGGCTAGCAGGTGGCAGGCAGGCGCCGAACACGCCTCAGCACAACATGCACCTCGCACAAAAGTACAAGTTGCATTTCGGTTGGCGTCTATCAGCAGCCCGATTCTTTCAATGGTGTGCTGGGCCACACAGCATGCCGCGACCCATACAAGCAATACGTCAGCCCTGATGCCAGCATGTGTACCGGTTCATGAGGATGGGCCATCGTTGTGAAGGCAGGTTCAAGTGCTGGATAATCCGAACAGACGACGAATACAGTATGTGGCATAGCCTCGCGCAGTCAATACAGTAAGTCAGTCCAGCTTGGACAGGCACCGGTTTGCAAGCAGACATGCATGCGGCTGTACGGCACCAGCGCGAGGCAGCGGAAGTGGCTGCTGCTGCGGCCCCACTGCCTCTTGCTGCCCGCGCTTCGTGCCCGTGACGCACACGCGGGCTAGGCCGCTCTCGCAGCGCTGCACATAAGAGGTGTGTGGCCGGCAGCGCTCCATTGATGGCACGTACCGACACACAAACTGCCTTCACAGCCCTGTCGCCGCACGCAGGAGTGTACAGGAGCGCACTGCCGCTGCCCTCCCCGCTAGGCGTGTTCGGTGTGGCCACCGACCGCAGCTTGTGGCCGGCCACCGCCTCAAACATCGCCTGCACACCGCGCGTCTTGCTTGCGGCACGGCGAACAGCCAGCACATGCCGACCTTGTGCACACCGAGTTGAGGGGGGTTGGGCAGCATGCGCTGTCCTCGTGTCCAGCTGCTAGCTTCCGAGTGAGGAGGGCACCGATGGTTTGTGTTAGCCCTGCAGCCGCCTACTACCTACCGAGATCATTCTCGCAATACACCCGCCCTTGTCGTCAACCAATCCGCCTGGACAGCGCCACATCATAAGCCATCTCGCCCACATAAAGGTGTGCTCAAGCAATCGAAGCACGTTCATAACGCGAGCTCGCCTTAATGAACCACGAGACCGCACCCCAGCTCACTGAGCATATCGCGCGCCGCGCGTGCATCGCAAGGCTGAGCCGCAATAGCAGGCTGGCGTGCAGGGCGCCTTGCGGCCTGCCTCATCATTTCTTCCGATCCATCTTCGCGTACACAAACAACGTCCCAGCCGCCAGCCCCAAGCTGATGCTGCCGAGGTTCGTCATGGAGGTGGGTTCGTGGAAAATCATGATGCCCGCCACCGCCACGATCGTCTTGTTCAGGCTACCCGTGAGGCTGTAGATGGTGGCGGTTGTGCGGGACATAAAGTACAAGGACGTGAACGAGATGCCGAAGCCCAGCAGGCCTCCGAGCGAGGCCACAAAGAGAAACGCGGGCGACCTGAGCGCCTCCTCCTGCGGGAAACGCTGGAACTCGCCAAACCTGCGCCAGTACACCATGCAGTACACATTGCAGTACACATTGTCAAGGGCGGGACGCAGAGCTGTTTATGACACACGGAGGCATGACCCAGATCGCTGCAGAAGCACCAGGCTTCGTGTTGCCGGCGTGGCAGTGATCAACCGTGGCCCAGGGTGCTGTGCATGCAGCTCACACCCTAACTTCACATTGGATAGGTGGCATTGAACTGGCAGTACTGGCAGTACACCTTGCGGTGTACCAGCCTCGTCCACAGCCATGCATACGAACATGCAGGTGCTCTCAAGCCTCAAAATGCAGTTACACAGCCCTCGTCAGGTGGAAAAAGCTTATCAGCAGGCATCAGCCCTCACACATGTATGTTCACTGGGTCACGCCACCCCTGCGGAAAGTCGCTACCACTGCTGCCGTCCACTGTGCACGCTGAATGCTGCTGCATCCAGTCGCACATAGGTATGCAGAGAATCAATTGCATGCTGGGCGCCCAGCGCCGACCCGCTTGCGGTGCCATCCAGTCTCTCGGATGCTGGCATGCATGGCATCATGAGCGCCATGCGGACCGCATGGGCACTCGCAAGCGGCATTCACATCCCATTCCCAAAACATGACCAGCCCCTCGGCGGTTTGGGCCGCGCGCGCTGAGATGCCATGCATACACGCATGTGCGAGACTCTGAGGCATTCTGTGCTTTGAGGGCCCAGCGCCAGGCAGTGAAGCACCCACCAGGCCATGATCAGCAAGAGCGGGCCGATCGACAGGAGGTTGTTGTAGTACACCTGTAGTACACGGGCAACGGCAAACGGGAGCACAGGTGCATGCTGTTAGTGACTGGCAGGCCAGACCAAAGCTCGCCGGACAAGCCGCACCAGAACTTGGAGCGTTGTAAGCCAGGTTTTGGTGTGTAAGCGCGCTAAGTGTGTGCTGTACTAGTTTGCAGCGGGCTGCTTTGATGCGTCCCTCGTGCCAGTAGGAGCAGAGTTGTGCATCCGCTTCACGACAGGCAGGCGCATGTGCGGTACCTTGGATGGTGCAACGCAAAATGGGCTGTCACGAGCGTTGGTTGGGTGCGGTGCGAAAAGGCACATGAAGCTCTGCATGGTGGGCCGTGGGGCGTTGGATGCAGCAGCGGAGTGCGGTGCAGATTATAGTGCAGATTATTTGCAGATTATTGTGCAGACTATGGTGCATAGCTGAGCGGTCGCTGACCCAGGCAGCAGAGCATGAAGGGAGTTGGCAGAGAGAAGGATAGGGGCCATCTAACGGAGGGGTCCAGCGGACGCGTTGGTAAAGGCTGCGGGGCCGACGGTGAGCAATGGATAACGTTACCACCAAGTGCAGTGGGCGGTCATCACGCAAACGCCACTACTAGCAGATGAGTGAAAGTCTAACCTCAATACTCCTATGGCTGAGTAGGTTAGGACACAGATCCGCAAGTGTCCTACCCCCGGGGGTGCATCAGTTTTGCAGGCGAGGTTTAAACGAGGAAGCTTCAACTGGTGGATGCAATCTGCAGAAGGATTCCTTTCACGACCCAGGCGTGTGGAGTGCACCGGCTTACCAAGCCGGGAAGCTGAGTTGGACCAGAGCGCGAGCTTCGCAAAGGCGCAAGCGGGTGCCAGGCGCTGACGCCGGAAACGCGGTCTGTTGCACGCAACTCACCATTGAGAACTCGCCGAGGCGCTTCTTGGTGCTTGTGAGTGGGACCACCCTCTCCATAACACCGATAAGGTAAAGGGAGTATGCTGACGTGAACGCGCAGTTAATGAACTGCCAGATGTACCCAGGGAGCGAGAAGCGCAAGTCGGTGAGGCCACCGATGATGGACGACAAAACCATTAGAAGCAAGCAGACCCACACCTTCCAGCCGTACCTGAAGACAGGAGCACATAAGAGCGTTAACTCAAGAGACAATCAATCTTCACCGAGCGGCGCCCGACTGCATGTAACATGCGCTCAGGAAGGCAGGATTTACACTGTGCTGAACCACTTACGTCTTCCTATTGACAATGTAGTCTCCAGAGATGGTGAAGATGTTAGCTATGGAGTTCTTGAGTAGGGTGAACCTGCATTACCGAAGGGCAGTGCTTATGTGTCTCCGAACGAGTTGGTGCACAAGGGACTGAGAACTAAGCAGCAGACAGTATGCAAAGATAATGCACTTTGTACGCAAAGCAAGCGTTGTCAAGTGGCAACCAGGTGCTGTAGAGCGAGCAGAGCGCTGCCTGATCACGCCACCCTTACATGCCCACGCCGATGAGCGCCAATGAGTAGAAGGAAGTGACAATCATGCCCACAAAGATGAGGTTCACTGGAAACCACAGGCGTATGATTGGCCAGGTGAGGGGCTCCAGCTGTACATAGCCCAGCAGCTCCGCACATTTGACCAGCACGACTGCCAAAGTGCAGTGGAAGACCAGCAGGGCGTTGGGGCACAAGAATCCAAAGGAGGCCAGCGCGTATTTGTTGAGCAGGATGAGACTGGCAGATGTAGATATGTAGAAAAGAGCAGGCATAAGCGCCTGCAGCCCGGCGTCCTTATCCTTGTCTTTTTCGTTCGCAAGGAGCGCACGCTGCTCCTCAACGTCGGCGCCATTGCCCTTGCCTCCAACATATCGAACAGATGAGGCCATCGAGTTATCCTGGCTATCCTCCACTTTCATGTGGCTGTCAGCCTCCGTGTGGGCTCCACGTTGTGTGGCGTGCTCAACCATGCACCAGTCGTGCGGCCAACGCTGCGGCGTTCACAGGTGCGGTGTAGCAGACAGTGGCACAAAGGCTATGGGATCAGCTTGGAGTAAACGCAGTTATGGGTATGAAGGAATTCGTTCAAGCCAAGGACTGTGACCACATGTCGGCATGGCATCACCAATGTACGGGGGCGGGGACAGGAAACCTCCGCCCTCAGCGATGCGCCAAAGGCATTGCAAATCTGATTTACGGACATGGCTTTGCAAGCGCGCAAAGAGTGTCTTCCCGAGAGCTCAACCCAATCTGTCAGCAGCCCGGGGTTTTTGTGAAGGGTCGACCGCCCACCACTTCTCACAATCGTGTCGCTTAGCAGGCAGGTGCGAACACAGAGCTGGGTAGGAAAGGTACCTGTTGAATCGCCTACGTCGGGATGCAACAGGTGTAACAGCAGCAGATACTGACATACCCTGCTGTAGGGAACAGCTGCAATTGCCGCGCAAATGCAGGCGACACACCAAGCTGGCCGCCAGCTGCGCTGCAGGTGCTGCCTGCGGCCACGATACTGTGATAACATGCAGCAGCATCACTATGCGTACTCTGCACTGGTTACGCAATCGCAACGACTGCCCGTTGGTGTCCAATCCTGAAGTTTGGTGTGCAAACCTCCACTTGGTGGCCCACCCAGGATTTGCAAACCTCCCCAGGGGCAAACCTCCCCAGGATACTGCCTGGTCCACCACTTCCACCAAAGTCAGATTGCTGCCTGGGTTGCTGCTGCGGCTGCTGCTGGCATTGAGCTCGAGCATACAACCACCAAGACTGCAATAGGCGCTGCCGCTGCTGCCGGCCCTCTGCACATCACCATGCGCTGCTATGCGGCCGTAGGTGCCGGCCAGAAAGCCGCCACCGCTGCCCAAGGTAAAAGATAAGTGTGGCAGTTTGTGTGTTTACAAGCAGCAAGAACAGACAAAGGGTGTTGCCCAGTACGTGGCGTGGAAGCAAGCGCACGTTCATGTCAGACCTCAAGAGTGCTGTGAGGGTGTCAGATAAGAATATCCCAGAGTCTCTGCAACGACACTAGGTGCCATTAAGAAGACCGTCGTGAGATTACCTGGGTGATATCATCATCCACGCCTCACAAGCAAAATCAAATGAGTATGCAAAAGGACATGCAGGGTCCAAAATCTCAATAATGCGCTCAGATCTCCCCCCAAGACGCTTGCACGGTTTCACCACCAAAGCATCCACATGTGCTGTTGCAAGCCATTAGCGGCAACGTCAACTCAATGCACAAGAAGCCAGCACAACCAACTCCGAGAGAGCAGGCCTCAGACAGCGGCCATCGCGGCCGCGCCATGTGTGCCAAGCCGACGCCCGGGGGTGCGAACTCCCACCGTGTGAAACCGCCGAGGCGGCCGGCCAGGGCGCACCCAATAGAGGTAGGGCTGAGCGCCCGGGGGTGCTCCGCCTGCCCTCCTGGGCCGCACCCACCGGGGTCCGCGGGCGGCCGGGTAGGTTCGGTCCTGCACGAGGCAGGGACCCGGCACGCACCGCGGCGTTGCACAAGGCGGCGCACTGCATCATAGGCCGGCGCCACGCGACTTCGGTTGGGTTGGCACACATAATAAAACACTGCATCGCACATGATGCACACGCACACACCTCCACACTGGATTCCATGCATGCAGGCAATGCAGAAGCTACTCACTCACACGTGCATACACACAGCAGGACGGAGGGCTCAGCATTGACCGTCAGACTCGCCGACACGTCAGCGGCGCACATGTGAGCCAGGAAAGCTACACAGCGGTCAATCTTCATCAACACCCCCACACCCAAATAGCGCACGTGTTTGTCACATAATTTCACTTCGCACACCTAAGACCCAGGTCTGAAACCCGGGTCTGAACCTCAGTGGAAACAAGCCCTAAGAGGCAGCATACAACACTAGACACAGCAGCGCAACCCAACAGGACTCACACCACACACAATGCTGTGCTGAAGTGCAGCAGCTGCTCAGACGCCGGGCTTGATTTCTGCCATGAGACGCAGACATGCAGGGGCCAGGAAGGCCCCTTGCCCAAATCCAATCACTGCAGCCCTTCGCACTCAGCGTATCATGCGTGCACATCGCTGCCCTCCCAAACCAGCATACTCCCGTACTTCCGAGACCACACCTACTCCACTCAGTACCACCATGCACACACACACACACACACACACACACACGCGTATTGGCTCAGGAAGGTGACTGGCAAGTCTCTCAACAGAGAGGTATGCAAGGGGCCAGGAAGACCCCAACAGCCTAGATCGTCACAGCCAGGAGTCACTGTGCGCCGCATATGCCCAGTGCGCACACACACACGCACACAATGGCCATCAGTTCTCAACCTATCTGCTCTGATCAGAATACAGTGCAAGTCTGCAAGCAAATACACGACCACAATACAGCCCATACCAGCAGGCAAGGAGGGAAAGCATCACAGCTCAGGATTTGGGGCTGAATCCGATGCCACGTGAGTGGATGCGGACCAACAGGGGGCCAGGAAGACCCCCACGCCCATTATCCTCATCGCTGCACACCTCACACAACGGCCGTGATGCCATGCAAAATGCAAGCCTCATGGAGGCCATCAGATGCCCCACAGCTGCGTGTAGGTGCAGGCAACAGGGTAAGGCATGCCAGAGAAGGGAAGGCTCAGAAGAGGCGGGTGTGCATCAAGCGGGCAAAGCCCATCAGATGCAGTGGGCCAGGAAAGCCCATGCGCCTCAAATCATCACAGCCTGGTTTTACAAAGCAGGACAGGTTTTGCGCATGCGGTACTTCTCTGCCAAACTACTGCGATTTGTTTTGCCAACGGTAGGCCTTGAACGCCTTCATGCTGTTGCGAATGATGCAAGTGCAAGCTAACGAGCGCCGGCTGCATACGGTTCAAGGGCTCAGAGCTACAGGACAAACGACCCTGATAAACAGAGCAGAGCTGGGGCCAGGAAGGCCCCACGTCCAACTTCATCACAGCCGCTGCAACATGACGCATCCTCTTGGCACACCGTCACTTAACATGACTTTTGACTTTGGAGCTAATCAGGGCAGGAACACCACATGGTGGCCAACAGGCACAGAAACATGTACGGCTGAAATGGATGCGTGTGCAAGCTTGATGGCTCGGAAAGGTGACTGGCAAGTCTCTCAACAGGGAGAGCTATGCGAGGGGCCAGGAAGACCCCAACAGTCCAGGTCGTCACAGCCAGAGGATCCCATACACACATAAAACAACACCATGTGTTCCAACACACAAGCAAAGCTGCAAGGCGCTAGAGATAGCAGGCTGAGAGTTATAATCAGGGCTCAGATACACAAGCTTTCCCCAACTAGTAGGAGACAAAAGGGGGCCAGGAAGGCCCCCGCTTCATGTACATCATCATAGCCGCACACGACTGGAAACCACCCTATGAGGGTGCAACGACGGACTCAGCAATCAACACCCCACAGACTGACAGCAATAACACACAACACACCCCAAACATGGCACGACAGCATGGAATGGCTCAGTTAGGACCCGGCTCTCCCCCATAGGAGGGTCGCTGCGGGGCCAGGAATGCCCCGAGGGTCCATTTCATCATCGCCAACACCATACCCTTACGCTGCACTACTCACTACTGGACACACTCATCGTACATCCCACCCAACAAAAAGCTGACAAACCAACACATGCATTAAACTACATCTATACTACTAATACGAAATAGCGTCCGTCATACAGACAAAAGGCCTAGTGGTTGATAGCTCAGATCGGACCTTGCCAATCCCCCATCAATTTGAGGGCTTGCTGGGGCCAGGAAAGCCCCACAGTCCATTTCCTCATGGCTAAATGCAAGAGCGTATGATGCACGTACGATAGTCGGTGGTATGCGGTATTAACAGTAGGTCGAGTGGAAGCTCAGGCGAAGGGCAACACCTCTCTCATGTGAATGGGAGCTGTGTGGGGCCAGGAAGACCCCATTGCCCGTTTCCTCACTGCTAACACAAATCCCCTGATACAAAACACACCCACAATGTATATCCAAGTCTGGGTGTCAACAGTGGGGGAAGGTGGAAGCTCAGACGAAGGGCAACACATCTCCCATGTGAATGGGAGCTGTGCGGGGCCAGGAAGACCCCATTGCCCGTTTCCTCACTGCTAACACAAATCCCCTGCTGGAAACACACACCCACAATGTCTATCCCAGTCTGGGACCGTCAAGCAATGCACCGCCTGATGCCCACCCCACCCCACTCACTCACACACCATATTTTATGTACGTTGCGTACATGCAGGGCCACACGGGGCTGATTAGCTCAGATCGGGCACTCTCTCCCACAGGATGGGAGCAGTGTGGGGCCAGGAAGACCCCATCGCCCATTTCCTCATGGCTACACGTCACCCCACACACCACAACAAACGCACACGAAACAGGCACGCCTGCACCCCTAGACACGACTGCACGAAATCCAATGCAAGGATGGGGCGCTAACAAAGTCTGTGTGGAGGAAGGCTCGGAGAAAGGACAGCACACTCCCCCACAAGGAGAGGGTTGCAAGGGGGCCAGGAAAGCCCCATCAGTCCGTGTCGTTACAGCCAAGAAACGTAGCATACAGCAACACGCGCTAGCCCCATCACCACAACCACACCAGCGCACATCAACACGCTAAAAGAACCATGATGCTGTGCAGGTATCAGCCATGCCGAAGACCAGAGAGCTCAGTTCGGACGGTTTCAAATCCTCAAAAGGAATTCATTCACGCGGGGCCAGGAAGACCCCGGTCGCCAAATTCATCAGTGCTCTCACGGCCAGGAACAACACAATGCAAATATGCATACGCTGGTGAACACAACCCACAGACCCCATGCCAAGCATCATCGCAACCACACGTAAAAAGCACGCTCAGGGAGGAAGAAGGCTCAGAGGTAAGGACGTCATCTCCCAAGAAATGGGAGTCAGGGCGGGCCAGGAAGACACACACGCGTCACACATCGTCATGGCCAGCACAGCATGAACCCAACAGCAGACAAGTCCGCAACCCATGACCCTACAAGAGCGTGCACTGCAATGGTCCAACACATGCGCTGGCGAGTATGCATGGCCAGCCATCACACCAGGGAGGGAAGCTCAGACGTGGCATAGTGATCGTCACCAGATCAGAAACGTGGGGCCAGGAAGGCCCCGTTAGCCGTATCATCAATGCTTCCGCCCACCTGCCCACCCAACAACCACACCCACCCCACCCTCCCATGCTCCCAGCACAGCACCAAGCCAACACACAAGCCACTCACCGTCAGCGAGGCAGAAACGAGGAAGCGCAGCACAGCCTTGGTGCCGACGCATGTAGTACAGGCAGGTGGAGGATCACCAACGTAGCCACAACGATGGCCAAGAGAGCCACGCACGATACAACCTCACGTGCAATTCAGTGTAAATCGGCTGTATGGTGCACATGAGTGCCGGTCTGGCTGTATGTGCCTATTTCTGAGTGCCCCAGCTGCATGCATGCACATGCATGGATTAGAGACGCTCGGTGGAAGGAGAAGTCGTTATTGTTAGAGGTTTAAATCATCGTGATCATAAACAGCCTCTAAGGTATCGTCATCGCGTCCCGCCAGTGCATGACCCAACATGGCATGCTGCTGCATGCGGTGAGCGTGACAGACAGCACGGCTGCTGACATGAAACCCCATGCAGCACGTGCGCCCTCAGGCGTGCAGCACACATGGCAGGCATGGGCTGCATGCTGCTGCCAGCGCGTGACATACAGGATGCAAAATGCTGTACGGCTGCATGAAAGCAACCATGTGTTATCTGAACAGGTGTGTGTGCCAAGCGTGTTTGCGTACCCATCACCCATGAGAGCGGTGAAGAGTGAGCCACATCACGCCTGGCTGGGGTCTGTTGTGGCTACCAGATATATGTTGAGTGAAGGGAACCAGATAATCCGCCACTCGACCGTCAGGTAGCGTGGCGGACACGACTGGCAGGTGTGCTGTGCATTCTAGGCGTGGGTTAGGCCAGCGAGTGGCCTTCACTACCCCTCAACCAACCCTCAGCCCCCACCCTCAGCCCCGGTGCAAGTGCAGTGCCAAGGGAAACCTGGGCGGTGAAGCTCTCAAGGAATCCAGCCGGTATACGGACAGGGTGCTCTGGCCCACGTTACCTACAAGCAGAGCGAAACAAGCACGTACGCGGGTCAGGTCAGGCACGCATGAACGCCAAGTTTGAGGCCCACAGAGAGCAGAAAGGTGTATGTTGCAGTACAGCAGTCAAGTGCACAGGGAGGCGTGCCAGTATGTCCGTGAACCATCGTCCTAACCCGTTAGCTAAGAAAAACGAGCAGGATAGCGGGCCACAGTATACAGCCGCTTCAGGTTGTTCAGACCCTAACGACTGCACTACTATGGCTTCTGGGAACGGGGCCACCAGCACTGCAACAGCCGGCAGACCAACTGTGTATAGAAGCCTTGCCGCCTAAGCGCAGGCGGCGGCGGCTGCTGCCGAAATGCAGCAGCGTCGCAACCGACCGCAGTGAACTGGTGTATGCTTTGGATGAGCAAGCAACGCTCAGACAGCCAAGGGAAACTGGAGTTCGTCACAGGCAAAGCCTCGGAAACTCTAGTCCGATTAGTTTCCTTATCATCACCGCGTTGGTGCTTGCTTCACCGACAGCATGCTGCTGCGGACAAAAGAGAGGCAAACCTGCCACCCAGCCACAACTCGCCTGCTAGGAAGCTGAACGCGGAGGCAGTCACAGAGTGGCGAGGTCCAACATCGCCGATCTGGGTGCTTCGGGGAGTGGGCGTCACTGCCGCCGCCGCCAGCGTCACCAGCCGCCGCCTGCGAGAAGGAAGCAACGCAGCCACGGGTAAGCACAGGAGGAGGTCAGGGTGTGAGACAAACAAGTGGCAGGTTGCAAGTGCTGAAGGTTATGGGCGGTGTGGATCAGTTGGCCAGAGGCCAAAACCGTTTCTCAGCAAAATCCGGAGATTGTTGCAGAAACACGGACCAAAGTTTCAGATCATCCTCTCCATCAAAGAACCCGCCTATGCAAATTGCAGTACCACTGAACACGATATGCAGGTGCAACTAAGAACACGCAACTGCATGAGCAGCGGACTGCGGTGTCTCTCATGCACGTCGTGCTGTGAGGGTCAGTATTCTGGCTTGGTGGGGCCCTGTTGAGGGTGCCCCAACATACAAGTTTGGCTTCAGCTTCGAATCAGCCGGGGAAAGTCTTCGTCCTTCCCAGACAGCACGACGTGCAGGAGAGACACACACGTGAATGCGGATGCAGATGCACGCGGATGCCAGTGCCCTCCCTACCCTAACGTGGCATTCAGAACCTGTTGGAACAAAGGTTATCTTCACGAGTCTCAGAGTGAGCTGAGTATGTTATCATCACCATGCCTGGTGTTGGGGCGGAGAGGGCTTCGAGCCTATTGCTATGGAACCTACTGGCACTGGACGCCGCCACAGCAAGCAGGCCACAGCAAACGGTGCAGGTATGCGTCGACAGTCGCAAACGTGGGTACGTGCGCGCACGGAGCTACGCAGTCCAAGAGAGGCGGGGGCGCGCGAGAGGGTCAGGGACGCGAATGCGTCTGTCCATCCTCACGATTTATAGGACTGGGGCGACAAATCAACTCATCAGTCCCTCGTCGCTGCCCCGCGCACACTCTTGCAAGTTACCTACAAGCGCTCGCGACGGCAACCCGGACTTCACTTGAACCCAACTCACCTCAAAGTAGAGAAAGTCCTGTGCTCTTGCGTGACGGAGTCCAAGCGGAGGAAGGGTTGGCGTCAAACTGTAAGTGCCGACAAAACTGAGTATGGAAAGCGGGAGCGAGGCGTCTGCGTAATATAGGGGCGGCGGCTTTGAGAATTCCAATTTTTGCGGCATTTTGCATGTACTGTCTGAAAGTACCGTCCCAGCACGGTACATTCAGGGTTGACCCCTTGACTTTGAAAAGGGCGGGCAGTCTCAGACGGTGTAGAGCAGCCGGCACTTTGGGCAAGCACATGTTTGCGAGCTAACACCTGTCGTTCCTGTGGTTTTTATATGGACACCCCACACGCACAGACTTTGACGCAGCACGCTCCCAAATCAGGAAAACACCTACCCCTCACGCAATTCCCTCTTCCCTGTATTGCTTGACGTATGTATATCAACCTACGATTTCCATAGCTCTTCAGGCTGTGGCATGGCTGTCTCTTGACGGGGAGCGCTAAATCGAGATGCACATGCCAGGCGTGGCCAGCGCTGGGGGCAGCCCAACAAGGCAACCAGTGGCGTTGAGCCTCCAGGGCTTTCAGTTCAGCCATCGCAATGGTTATCTGGACTGGAGGCTGCTGCATGGAATTGACGTCGACACCGTGGTGCGTTTGTTGTGCTCGACACAGTGGCCACAGGGACTTGCACGCACAGCAAGCTGCCACTAGCCTGGCCATAGCGTCACCCTAACGCAGCCATACTGGGCTGCTGGGCGCAAACGCGGGTAGCAGCCAACTTGCATATGCAAAGCGTCCGCAAGCAGTTTGTAGAGCATCGTGCTTTTGCCCGGAGTATTAGCCTTCCTGACATTTGATGGGGGCTGCTACAGTTGGTGCGTTAATGCCCTCACTTGGGCATATGCAAGTGGTGGGAACGCCAGCTTCCAGCCAGGCTTTCAGCGCCAGGACATGGTTTCGCTCATGGCGGTATTGGTGGTGTGAACCCTGCTCGTATATGCCCAGCATGCCTCTCAGCGTGGGCTTTTGCGTTGTTTGTCAAACTCCGCTGAGTTATTTGCAGCCTGCAAACAGGGCTGGCTGGCGCTCCAACCCAAATGTGTACGATGCGCACAGCGTGCTAGGTGCACCAATTGCACCGCTTGCACCCGCAGTCCACGGCTTTGACGTTTCCCAGAGCTGTAATACACTGTAAAACATCACACATTCCTTCACGTGAGTTTAACAGGGCACTGGCATGTGCCCCCGCTCGCATTGCACGCAGATTCGGCTGACCGACATAAAGGCCATCGAGGACTGCTTGGAGACGCTGCAGCACGGCAACATAGAGGCGGAGCGCAACTTGTCCCGCAGCAACTGCCTGCAGCTGTACCGCCTGCTGCAGCTCGCGGTGGAGTACTTGGCGCACCTGCGCTCGGCGCACGCGCTGCTGCTCGAGGCGTACAACTACGCGGTCGACTGCGCGGAGCGGTGAGCTGCCTGCGCGCCGCCCGCCCGCCTCCACCCCAGCACCCACAACAGCAATCCAGCACTCACCGCAACTTGCCGCGTCTTGCCCCCACCCAGCGCTCACCGCACACATCACACCCCCCACCCAGCACCCTCACTCACCGCACCCTGCATCACCTTCCACCTCATGCTCCCTATCTCGGACGTCCAATGCAGCAATCCAGGATCAATCCACATGTGCAGGCATGTGTGCACACTTACCCACCCACCCATATGCGCGCGCACTCCCTCCCTCAGACGCGCACGGGTGTTTGGGCAGTACAGTAGGGCGTGTGCCATTCACTGGTCAGGCAGCAGCCCAGACCTCTTCGTGGTACAACTGTCTGGTTGAGACCTGCCTCCTCAGGAGATAGCAAAACCTGTGGGCCACACCATAGTTACCGCAACCGTGCAATCCCTGAGAGCGCGAGCTGGCGCTGCAGCGCTTTGCGCAAGCTGCCTCTCACTGCTGAGCACCGCGAGCTGCGCGCACGCGCGTGTCGCAGGTGGAAGACGTGCACGCACGCGTACCTGGACGCCGGCGGCGCCTTCGTGGCGGAGAGCGTGTCGCAGGGCGCGCTCAGCCGTGGCGCGCTGGACGCGGTGGACACCGCGAAAGCGAGGCTGGAGGAGGTTGACAGGCAGTACAACGAGGCGCTGGATCAACTGGAGGTGAACGAACGGCCTGGGTCAACGCCACAGCGCTTTTACATGTGACATACGAAGAAGCTCACTATGTGTTGTGCGTTTGCATAGTTACATGCTGGAACCAACGGTGTGGTGGTGCTCACCGCTAACGTGCGGGGATGAACGGTCGGAACAGCCTGGACAGTTGTTATGTGGAAACAAGCTTGGATATGTGCGTGTGAGCATGGGGGGCGTGTGTGCACCCACTCGCGGCGCTGACATCTCGCGCGGTACGATCGCTCGCTCACGCGTGCTTGCAGGCGGAGGACGGGCGTGCGCGTCACTTCCGATTCCGCCAAAAGCGCATCGAGATAAACTGGGCAGCGCTGTACAATGTAGACGTGGAGAGCCTTGTGCAGGCAAGTGCCCTGCCTGGTACGCCCCGCCTGATATGCCCTTCCTGATATGCTGCGCTGGGTTCGGGCTGCCGGATGGTGTGGCTGTGGCATATGCATGATTCCATGCCTGGACCGCCCCACGGCTCTGCCCCACGATCCACAAAGCAGTTGATTTTTGCTTTTGCAAGACCCAGTTGCCACCTGTGGCCAGCCAGCAGAGACCAAAGCCCTCGATTGTTCATCACAGCATGCCCTTAGGCCTGCAGCGCGACTCCGTGGGACTGCACTCAACCCTCTCTAATCTCAGACCCACGTACGGTCTCCATGGGCAGCTTGACCGACACGCTCCTGACGCAACGATGAATAGACACATCATGCGGCTGGGCTCACGCTGCGCAGGGCATGGACGTGGCTGCCCTGGAGGCTGCGCTGCCTCAGATCCTGGCGGGGTCCATCCTGTACGAGGACGCGGCGGCGCTCACCCCCCACCACTTCTTCCAGCTGGTGCCGCTGGCGCAGGCGGCGCTGGACTACATGATGTGGCAGGCCAGCGCCACCGCGGTGCTGCTGGTGAGCCTTGCTCCCTTCCCCTTTCCCCAGCCTCTTCGGCCGCTCCATTCCCCTTTCCCCGGTTGCTTCATTCCCCTTACCCCAGCATCTTCCGCTCTCGCATAAGTAACCCCCCTCTCTCGCTCTCTGATTTGCTGCTATCGTTGCGGCTGGCCAAGCAGCGGGCGCATGCTTTGTCGGTGCGGGATGATTGATGCGTTTGTCTCATTATTGGCGTTGGATGATGGCGTCAGGGGTAGCGTTGAAGCTACCGGGCTTGATCCAACTGCCGCTGATCGGCACTGCCACAGTAGCACTGCGATCAGCAAGCTGAAGAAGAAGAATCAAGTGGCACACCCCAGGTACTGGCTGGTTGTTGTTCACGGTTGCTGCATACGTGTGCGCGTCGCGTTCAGGAGCAAGCGATGATGCGGCTGCAGGCGATGTGCGCTGACATCCCCATCCTCACCTCCGCCACGCAGGACATGCATGCCCAGGTGAGGTGGCGTGGTAGCCAGCTGGCCGCATGCATGACAGTACACCCAGTCACCCGCCCACTCCCTAACGTCATGCCATCATGAGGAGATGTGTACCGCCAATCAATTGGTCCGTCATTAGTTCATCGTGCACGTCCTGTCAATCAATCACCCCTGTGGGCCTGCTTTTGGTGTCATCAGCGGCAGCATGAGCGCGTCCTGCTGACGTATACATCGTGTCACTGCATGGGCAGGCAACGCCTCAACTCACACCTGATGCGTTATGGCTCAACCGCCAACGGCCGGTGCACCTTGCTGGCACCTCCCCCCCTTCCTGACAGGGTTTGCTGTTGCATACTGTATCGTCAATGCCTATGTCCTTCCTGGCTGCAGATCACACAGCTGTTGTTGGACACGCAGCTGCAGCTGCAGCAGGTCACCGCCCAGCAGCAGCAGCAGCAGCAGCAGCAGCAGTACGGCGGGGTAATGATGGGCATGGACTCAGCCGGCACAGGCGGCGGCGGCATGCAGGTGCGCTGGACAGCACGTTGCCGGCATGCACACAGGTCTGCCTGTTCCCCTTGCATATGGAAGGCGGTCGCTCACGGTTTCGCCTGAAACCGCCTCTATGAGGGGGCCGTTGTCCCGTTCACGGGCCCTGACTGATGCACGTGCTTGCACTGGTATTAGGACATGCATCAGGCTGGTCCAACAACGAGCCCATCTCGTGCAGGCGGCGCATCGCTTGAGGCTCTGGCACACCTGCGACCGCACAATCCCCACTGCCATGCCTTGCTGCGGACACTCATGCTAGCGTGCACGCTTCGTTCGTGCCTGGGCGTGTCACGCCAACGGTGGATTGAGTGTGTGCCTCTATGTGCCCATGCCCACGCAGTCCGCGGGCATGTACCGCAACCAGCAGATGCAGCCGGGGGGCAGCACGGTACAGATCATGCGCCTGGGGAGCGCAGGCGGTGCCAGCGGCCTCTCCCCGTCCCGGCTCGGCAGCGCCGGCAGCGCGGGCGGCGCCGCGCAAGCCGCCTACATGCAATCCTACGGCGGCAACCCCTACATGCAACAACCGCAGCAGCACGCCTCTCCGTCGCCTCGCAATTCCGTCCAGTATGCCCCTGGGGGGCTAGCGTCCATGATGCCCAATGCTAGCCAGCAGCAGCAGAGGTACGCATTGCCGGGGCTGTTCCGGCCGCCGCCGCCGCTGGCGTCTGGCTTCATGAGCTCGTACGAGGAGGCGGTGGGCGTGGCGGCGCAGCAGGGCGTGCCGGTGCCGGTGATTGAGATGCAGAGCCGCGCGTATGAGCTGGGCTACCGCGTGGAAGCCATCGAGCATGACCTCAGGCAAGCGCAGGCAGAGCTGATGCGCATCCACGCTCACATGTGCACCTGTGCATGTGCACCTATACACCCATGCAGGCATGTGGCGGCTGGGGTGGGGGCAAGGGTCAGTGCATCCTGTCCAGCGTTTTGGAGTTTGGGGGCCTGCTTGCTGCATTGAATGCCTGCTTGCCTTGTGTAGGGTTCTGCGCCCAGCATACCTGCAAGGGAGCCATTTGCATACTGCCCGCCAGATATTTATACAGATTTTAATACAGCTGCTTTTTTGTACAGATTGCTAATGCCGATCGAGCACAGAGCACAGAACACACCATGGCATGCACCCGCCCTGTGGTGCAGCATTGGATAGGTGGCACACTGCCAAAGCTGACAGCGATAGCATCGGCAATGCACAGAGCTCCTACCGTGATGCACCTCCCCCCTTACCCCTATACCTGCACATGCCCTGTGACCCCCCTGCACACATCGCCCTGGAGGTACAAGGTACAAGCATTCTGACATTATAGGTACAAGCATTGTGACACTGTTGTTGCGACTTTCCCGGTCAAGTGCAGGTTGGGCTGACAAATGAGATAGTGGGCGTTGCTGTTGCCTCGTTGCGTGGCACGCAAGCGACTACTGTGCAGCGCACAAACTGTTTGCCGCTGACGTCCCGTGCCTGCACTAT
This sequence comes from Chlamydomonas asymmetrica, assembly GCA_001662385.1. Lineage (NCBI taxonomy): Eukaryota > Viridiplantae > Chlorophyta > Chlorophyceae > Chlamydomonadales > Chlamydomonadaceae > Chlamydomonas > Chlamydomonas asymmetrica. The sequence continues at coordinate 40,439 of BDDA01000095.1, forward strand.
CACCTCTGCTCTGTGTGCTGCGGGCCGCCTTTCAACTCCAGGCAAGAGCGCTCCAAGACGGAGGAGATGCGACGCATCCTCGCCGACATACGCGACCGCCTCAACCGCCCGGGCGCAGCGTCAACATCAGGCGGCGGAGGCGCGCCATTCTCCCCGGGGCTAGCCAGCACAACGACGATGGGAGACGGCGCCTATAGCGGGGGCGGCGGTTTGGCGTTTTCGTCGTCCTCAGCGCCGGTGGCGCCGTATCAGCTTCACCACCCTCCCCCGTTGCAGGTGCGCTCAGGCGGTCATGCGATGGGCAACCGGCCGTCGCCCTGTAGGGGCTGGGGGCGAGGAATAAGGGTAGCTGTGAGGAGGTGGGGGATGTTAGGGGGCGGGTAGGGCGTAGGAGCAGGGGTGTGGGAAGCTGTGGAGGTCAGATGTGGGTCTATACCCATCCGTTTCGTTGGTTGCAGCACTGTTCCTGCTGCCTGTACATTGTTTGTTTGCTGGTGTACCCAGGCGGTTTCCATCGGACTTAGTGGGTAAAATAACCTTTGTTAAAACTTTTTAAGTTTTTATAAATAAGTTGTAAATAAAGATTTCGGGTGTGCCTCGGCACCCGCCTGCCAGGATCGTACAATCCAGTTACCCACCTCAGGGCCCCATGGGCCCCATCCCTGGTGGTTGCTGCTGCTGTGCTTGCCTCGCCTCGCGTCCGCCTGGATCCCTCTGTTGCCGTGTGTGGCGTAGCCTTGGGCCCAGCCACTGACAGCAACTGTCCATGCTTATGTTTCACTGCGCAGGTGGTGCAGGTTCAGCCGCGGGAGTCTCTAAGGCAGCTCCCGCCTCAAGACGACCCCTACATGCAGCTACCCATGGGGGGCAGCATCGGCGGCGGCGGCATCAGCCCGGGCCTCGGCAGCAGCATGGGCGGCGGCGGCCTCTACCAGCAGCAGTACGGCGCCGTACCGCCGCCGCTGCCGGGCACCAGCGTGGCAGGCGCCGCGAACTCGCCGCGGCCTGCTGCAGGAGCGGCCGTAGGGTCGATGCCCGGCTACTCACCTACAAAAGTCCGAGTGTGAGTGGATCACCTCACGGATGACTCACACAGGACCACCCCGGCCTTCTCAGCTGCTCTGGCCAGCTGCCCGACCGGCTTGCGAGACGCGCCTAGCATGGCTGCTTGGGGTTTAGGGGTTTTAAGGGATTTAGGAGATATCGCTTCTTTCCCTCCTCACCTGCCAGCGAACAAACATGTTCGTTGCTCACACAATCACACATGCGAGCGGGAGCGTGTTGACGCATGCCCACATGCAGGCACAGCTATGTGACATTTCACACGCAGGGGCGTACACGTGTGCGGCGGCGATATGTGCGCGGTGTCGGCTGCTTGTCGGCTGCAGGTTCCTGGACGAGGACGCGATTCGCACGCAGGAGCGGCAGCACGCCATGGAGGTGCTCAGCCTGCAGGTGGAGAACCTCAAGGTGGGTCAGCGCGGGGAGCTGGGTTGAGGTGGATATTGAACCTCAAGCTGTGCGGGAAGCTGAGTTGAGATGGACTTTTAACTTTTAAACCTTCAAAGTGCGTGAGCGCTGCGGCCACCTTTCTGTTAGCTGTGCGTAGTTGTGTTAGAGGACCTCAAGGTGGGTGAGCGGCTGACCACGCTGCGAGTGCGGCGGTTGCTGCCTGCTGCCCTGCTGGCCAATGGCCATCCTTCGCTTAGCTGTGTGCAGTGGTGTTGGGGCTGGACGCACAAAGCACGCCTGCGCTACGACCAGCCCTAATCGCCCGCATCATGATGTTGCCTGGCCCTGTGCTGACCTGCTGGCCATCCTCCTGTCAGCTGTGTGTAGTGGTGTTTGTGCTAGACGTACAAAGCACAGGCATAGGCTGGGCCAGGGCTCTCCCTCTGCACAGCCACAGGGCCAGCGATGCTGCCTTCCCTCACACCCAATGGTCACCTAATAAAGGCACAGAGCCAGCGATGCTGCCGTCCTTCAACACCACAGTGCGGTATATAATGAGGAGCGGGAGCGGGAACGGGAAGGGTAACCGCATTGCTTGTATGCACCGCATGACAGGCGCAAGCAGGCGCAAGTGAAGGGTGTGAACTACCGTCTGCAGTGCACAACAGCACTGCCAGTCTCAAGCGCTGTTTTGCGCCATGCCCATGGCTTGATCGTGCTGTGTGTATTTCCGTGGCGCAGGCGCAGGCGCTGCGTCAGCACCGCGAGCGCCGCCTCAGCGGCCTGGGCGCAAGCAACAGCGCGGGAGCAGCAGCAGCAGCAGCGGGCGGCGGCGGCGGCGGCACAGGCGGCGGTGGCCGCCACTCGCGTTCCAACTCCGCCTCCCACTCGCCTGGTGGGGGCGCATCCAAGACATCCTCAAAACGCCCCAGCAGGTGCGGCCAGAGGCTGAGGCACAAACAGGTCAAGCACCCACACACCAATTTCCATGGTTCCATCACCATTTCTACGCTACGCATGTAGCTTGCTAGCCGAGGCTGAAACCGTACTGCCAACTTGATGGACATGACTCCCGTGCGCTAAGCTGTGGTGTGTCAACCGCATGGGATGCAGGGAGGCCTCCCGCCGCAACGTGGGCCGCAGCAACAGCCCGGCGGGGCGCGCAGGCGGCTCCCGCAGAGGTGCGCCGGCGGTGCTGTGCGCGCTTACCGACCACCCGTGATGCGTTTGGTACCGCACCTGCACCCTGAAGTTTGCTGGGCCCTCCCAGGCGTCATGCTCAATGATTCCGCCACGCTGCGGTTTTAGTGACTTGGCGTACGGTATGCTCTACTTAGCCGCTCGATTGCTCACATGTGTTGAAGGGTGCGTGGTTCCGAGTCGTGCCGTGCTGTGCTGCCCGCGGCTGCGTGCATGCAGATGCGGCGGCGTCAGACAGCGAGCTGAGCGGTGTCGGCGCCGGTGCCAGCAGCGCGGGTCCAGCATCAGGGCCGGGCATCAAGCCCCAGCGCTCCTCCCGCGAGGGCTACTCGAGACTGTCTCAGGGCTCAGCCCCCCCGGCAGCAGGCGCTTCCTCGGCGGCAACAGCTGCCGGGCAGCTGTCGGATGGCGGCCCGGCCCCCAATGGCGGCGCGCAACAGCAGCAGCAGCAGCAGCAGCGCTACCCAGCAGGAGCGTCCGGCGGCAGCAGCAAGTTCGCCTCCCCACGCGTCTCAGGCTCAGGCGCTGCCGCGGGCGGAGGCGCTACCGGCCCTCGGGCTCCTGGCGGTTCCGGGGCGGGCGTGTCTGCGGGACCCAGCGGTTCCGGAGCCAACGGCGGGTGGCAGCTCGGCGCCGGCCTGAGCAGCAACAGCGATCTGGGGCTGCCGCCCGGGCCGCGGCGCAGCAGCGGCGGCGGCAACGCCACAGACACCAGTTCACACTATGCAGGGGGCCAGCCGCAGTTGCAGCACCCGGCAGGGGTGTACTCCATGGCGTCCTCGGTACCCTCCTCGCTGCCTGTGTCACAGCCGCCGTCACAGCCGGCCTCCCAACCGCCCTCGCAACGCAACCTGTCCACCCAGGCCTCTTCCGCTGCCCTGCCGGCCCCCCGCAGCGGTACAACGGGCACCGCAACGAGCAGTACAAACGGCAACCCGGACCTTACCATTGAGCTGCCCGGCCCCGCGTTCGGGGAAGCTCCGAAACCAAACACGCGGTACGCTATGATCAGCTCGGACGATGGAGGACCGCCAAGCCTCAGCGCCGGCATCGCCACAGTGCTCCAGGGAGGCATCGCCAGCGCAGCCGCCGCCGCGGCGGCCGATGCTCCGAGACCGCCGAAACTGTCCGCGTCGAGCTCCGAAACCAGCATCCCCCAGCGCGCCGTGTCGTCGACATCGACGGTGGGCGGTGGGCGCGTGACGGTGGGCGGCTGGGCGCAGCAGCCGGAGCCGCAGGCTATGGGTGCGGCGGGCAGCGGCCATGGCGGCACGACGCAGGGCCTGCCGCCGCCGCCCCCCCTGTCGATTCGGCCCGTCGGCGTTGCGGCAGGTGGCTCCAGCGGCCGGTACTGAGCGCGACGCAGCGATCGCGCGGCGACAATGTATTTGGCACTTTTTGAGACGTGCAGCGCATGGTGGTGTGTGATCTGTTATGTTTTGTCGTTGCTATCTGTACTGCATGGCCCTGCACACGCACAGAGGGACCATGTGCTGAGCGTTTTTGTGTGCTGCCCGGGCGTCAGGCCCGCTGCCGCGCAATACGCGGGCGTCCGTGAGACCCCGCTCGCTCGGTGTCGGCGCCGTGAAGTGTCACGTTGAGCAGCTTGCACTGTCACTTGCTAAGCGCACCTGATATCTATATCGCATGGACGTACCGTACCGCAGATGCTGCGATCTATCCCCCGCATGCCATCTGCGTAATTGTTCTTTCTTGAGATGCTGAACGTCACCGCCACAATGGCGGTTGCCTGAAGGCATTCGCTTGCACCGCCCGTGGCGCACACCGTTGGAAGCTGCTTTGGAAACTGGCTAACTGGCGTGCATGCCATGGCGGTGCGGCTTGCACTGCTGCTGTTGAAATGCTGTGTGTTTGTGAAATTTTCAGTGACCAGCAATTACAATGGCATTCACGGGCTCCTTTTCGAAGCCCACATGGCGTATGCAAAGTCTACATCGGCCGACCGTATGAGTGGCCTCCTGCACAACAGACGCGCTGAACGAATGGATGCTGAGACTGTTTCTGCGCCTGAGTCTGCGGGCAACAAAGCACCACCTCGACTCGCTGTCCGCCTGCCACCATGTGCCCCACATTCCTGTTATCCGTCTCATCAGCTGCACCTGTCGTTGTTGCCGGTCCTGATTGGGCCCCTCAAGCCAGGTCTGTCGTTGGCAATACGGTCAACCAACGATGCAATCTGCAATTATGTATGCAAGCTCGGTGCGCGTTGGGCGAGGCGCTCCTTGTCAAGTCCCTCAAATACGCACTATGAGGAGTGCAGCAAAGTGGACAGCAAAGCTACACATGCATTTGGTGCTTGGCTGTGTACCTCTTGGAGCCTTCGGCACCCAGTGTTGGCGGTGCATGAAATGTGAAGCATACGTGATTTGCCAACGGCCCATCTATGCATGGACCACACGGTTAATGGTGATTCACTGATTGTCTGATTCCCTTTCGTCCGGCAGAAGCTTTGCAAGCCTGTGCATTAGCACCGTGTAGTGCCACTGCTGTATCTATGAGCACGGAATGCCTCCTGCGCCAACTCAAGCGGCCTTGACAGCCTCCATTCCATACCATGCACAGTTGTGTACACTCGTAATGCTCCAACACCATCTTACACCCTCAACCCTGTCGATGTATCACACAGACTGTGGTTGCATTCGTCGTGACACACAGCTCGGGGGCACTGTGCACATTATTGGAGTACAGCGAATTTGAGTCTAGGCAGCAACTGCCAACAGGCGCCGTAAGGCTGTGGTGGACAGTGCGCCTCAGCAGGCATCCCTCACGTTCAGTGAGCGATGCAGGCTGCGGCCGCGGTTATTCGTGTCACGCACGCATTCAGCACGCATTCCTGGCACGTCACCCGCCATATCACAAGCAGCATATCAGTACATCACTGCACACAGGCAGACATGCATTGAGTCTCGCCGCTGCCTGCCTGGCCTGTGGACCGGAATGCCGGTCGCCCACTGCTCGCGTGGTGGAGCAAGTGTTGGGTAACGGGCGTGCGCCAGGAGCGACGTAGGGGTACGCGAGTGAGGCAAGCAACTGCGGTAGCATCGGCGGCGGCCAGCGCATAGCACGCTCACGTTAGCGTTCACCAACGTGAGTTTCACAAACTGTTCCCATTACATGACGCCTGCTCCGCAGGTTCTCAATAGTGTGCAAGCGCTCACAACCAAGCCGCTATACAGGGAGGGGGGGTCATCGAAACAGGTCAGCGCGAGGCCGCCTCTTGGCGCTGTGCAGGCCGCTGCACATGCAAGGCAGAGCCACCCGGCCCACACAGTCGCACTGCGTTGCACGCAAACGCAGCAGGGTTCTGTAGGATGGCGAGTACACATGCCCATGCTGCCGCACTGCCTTGCGGCAGTTGAAGCGGCGCGGTGCACCGTCATGCAAGCAGCCACGCAGCGGCCTTGTCTACTTGCTGCACGGCGAGCGGTGCAGGTGCACCAGCTTCCACACGCCTGACTGGCGCTCCCACACGCGCGTCTCCTCAGTGGCAACCGTCACCGGGGCGCCCTGCGCGAGCACACCAGAGAGTACACCAGGTTGCGGTAAAGCGCGGCGGCGGAAGCGCGGCAGAATACTGCGCTGACTGCTTTGGCTAGTGCGACAGCAAAACTATGACGCTGACATAACAGCTGGGCATGCAGTGAAGCAAGGCAGGTCGCAAGGCAGTATGCGGGGGTTCCTTGGCATACGGAGTGAAGCTACCTAGACCAGTGTCCCACTTGCAGGGCAGCAAGTGCCGTCAGGCAATGGTCTCGACAGCCGTACGTAACCGAGCACTGTGTGTGGATGTTGGCAAAAATAGCTTCCCACAGCCGATTAGACACTCACGTTGTACATCTTTTGTGTAAGCCTGACGTACGTCAGCACAGCCGCGTTGTCACCGATCACTCGTACCTGCGTTGAACACCACAACTTCGGTCTGACCTGACGGTATAGAGCACGTGACAGACAGTTGGTGAAACACCTCCGACATCAAAAGTGAGGTTTGTGCCACTCAGCTACGGCCACTGCAAAGCATAGTGGTGCACCCGCATGAACCAGCTAGGCGGTGGCAGGTAGCCCAGGGATCAGCGCTCTTACCTTGGGGCAGGACATTGTGTTTAGCACGTGAGAGGGCCCAGGCGCGGAAGATGGCTGGTTGGGCATATGAAAGTAGTACTCATGGAAGGCCAGCCCCTCGACAAGGTGTCCATGAGCCTCGGGCTGCAAGACCGGCGCATTCGGAGGCAGCGCGAAGCCTTGAACATCAGGGCTCATGGACTGCACCACCGCAAGTGCGATATGGTGTCACAAAGCATGGCCATGTGCTATCGTTGCAGGCGCGGACCAGCACCAGCACATACACGCTGGGCCCAACGGCCCAAATGCACGGAGCATGTCGCCTTTCCACGCACACCGTCGCCTTTCCACGCACACCGTCAAAGGCAACAATGTCAGTTCATGCGCTCACCTCGAAACAGGTGAAGGACGGGTCGCAATGTGACTGCAAAGCACAGACAGAAGCAGTGGCCAACCGGTGTGATCTGGGATGTCAGCACATGACCACGTGACCGCACGTGTTCAGAACACGGACGCACCGCATAGGTTGTATAATCACCCCTTCCTATCGCCTGCAAAACAGCATCGTTCAGAGTGATGATTTCAGTCTCGATAGTCATGTTTGTTGCAGCGCACGCGCGTGGTCGTTGAGTTGGGGTAGCACGGCGAGCCAATGGGGGTTTGCACAGACGCGAAGCAAAGTGGGGTTGCTGCAGAGCACGGAGCTTGTGCATCATTGACGTGTTAGCACTGTGTGTTGAATGCCGTTGGTTGTCAGCTTCAAGGCTTGAGCGGCCAATGCACCAGTACAACGCGGTACGGCCATCACGACGAGTTACGCACGCTTATTGGCACTGTGCGTTGTCATTTGTTCATAAACTGGTTGCAACACAGCGCATCCAGTTTGAGGCTGCTGCTTTTGCTGCGCAAGTGGCACCGTACCCAGCCCGGACTCTGTGGTTGACACACTGCCAACATCCACAAGTACAGGTGTTGAGCTGTTCACGCTGATCGTCCTGGAGTGACTCAAGCGACGTAGGCTTGCACCACTTGTCCGCACTGCGCGCATCACATCCCGTCCGCGACAGAATGCTGAAGCACGGTCAGGGCCTGCTGCGCAAGCTAGCAACCCCGGTCCAGATATGCTGCCAGCAGCAGGGGGAGGTCCCTGAGACTCTTCTGCGAGGCTTCGCTTTCATGGCGCTCCAGAGCCAGGAATCCGTGGCCGCACCCGCAGCGCAGCAAGCAAGCGACGTGCTCAGCGGCGCATTCGACAGCGCCGCAAAGGCGCAGGCTGCGCTGCCCGCCCAGCACTCCTCCTCCCGTGGCATGAGCTTCCTCTATGCTCGCGACCCAGCAGGCAGGGACTATGTTCACCACAACCACGAAGCGGAGTTTGGCCACGGCATGCTCACAGACTACTTGATTAAGGTCGTGCCAAAGTTTATCAAGTTTGCTGTGGTTGGACCGGCTCAGAGCAGCGTGCTCTACCAGGAGCCTACCGTCTACACCGACCCAGAGAACCTCCCTGCGCTGATGCTCTTCTTACGTGACCACGTGAACACGCAGGTATGCCTGCGTGCGCCGGCAAGTCGCTGTGTAGATGCTTACAGGCTGTATTTCCGTGTAGCATACGCATGCGTGCTCAATATTCTGGCACGAACAACTCCATCCGCAAACATCCGCGACTGCGGTTTGGGTACGACCCTTGTATGTCCGCAGTTCAAGTCCCTGCTGGACATCACGGCAGTGGACTTTCCTGAGCGTGGTGCTCGCTTTGAGGTGGTCTACCACCTGCTTTCGCCCCGCTGGAACAACCGTATCAGGGTCAAGGTGGCGGTGGACGAGCTCACGCCAGTCCCCACGATCAGCCACATCTACAGGTGCAGTGCGGTTGTGGACGCACACTTGAAGCTTTGGTCACAGACCCCAGCCAAGCAACAATGCTTCACAAACATGCAGGTGCTTTTGCCCGCAGCGCATTTTGCTTCCGCCGTATAAACAGAGTAAGTGTTGTCCTGTGCGTTTGTGCAGGACTGCCAACTGGTTTGAGCGCGAGACCTGGGACATGTTTGGTGTGTTCTTCAAGAACCACCCTGACCTGCGCCGCATTCTCACCGACTATGGCTTTACGGGCCACCCGCTGAGGAAGGACTTCCCGCTGTCTGGCTACACTGAGGTACGCTTGGCGCTGCTATCACAACTATTCACAGAACAACGCCCTGAAACACCAACACGCACACCAGCTGGTTCTACTTGGTATGCATACGGCGCCTGCAAGCATGTGTGTTGCACTCAAGCTGTTTTGGTTGTATGACACGTGACGTGTGGTGTTTGGTGCAGGTGCGGTACGACTACGGCAAGAAGCGTGTGGTCTCGGAGCCCCTGGAGCTTACGCAGGTGGGTGGCGCTGGGCTGCTTGGGGGCTGCTCAAGAGCCGACCTGGCTCAATCGCTTCTAGTGCGTACACCGCACACGCCGTGCGCTGCAGCACATGCACCCATGCTCACAACACATGCACGTTCACGTTTCAGTCTTCAGCAGGGATGCGCCTTGCCAGTGTTGTTTGCCATGGTCATGGCCGTGGTGTGTGGGGGGGCATACGCCTACGCCTGGCACACGGCGCTTGAGCGTGGCTGCAGTGTGTGCTCGCATACGCGCTACACGCAACACACGGGACCCAGCAGGCGCATTGCCGGACGCCGACCAACGCATTATGCACGCGCGCACGCACGTGCATAGCATCAGTGCTGTCTGCGCGAGTTCATCAGTGCGGTAACGCTACCGCGCAGCAGGCCCCCCTTGGCACGTTTCGAACCTTGAACCTCGACACCACTGATCTCTTCTCTGCTGCGCGTGCGTGCAGGAGTTCCGCTACTTTGACTTCAACTCGCCTTGGGAGACGCTCAACCGCTAAGCAGGACCCCCTCGTTCGCCTTGACAGCTGCGCTGAAAGGCTTTGGAGTTGCGCGCCCCGCTTCTGCTGGCAGACCTGCTCAAACTATCAGCCCTGTCTTTCTTCTCGGCTGTCATGTGCACGTGATGGATGCGCCGTCAGGCGGCTCGCAGTGGTGTGAGCCTCGCGTGTGCTCGAGGTTTAGGCAAGCTCATGCGCAGCGCGTTCGCTTGGCGCTCCTCGCATGCTCGCAGCAGCATTAGGATGTGGCTTATACCCCTTGGCCTAGCTGTACCTTCTAGCAGCTCCTCAGGCTTGGCCTCAGGTTTTTCGGCCTCCAACAAGTACCTGGTTTATACTGTACCATGCGTGCGGTGGTGCACAGCGTGCTGGTTGGCTCCATGCACTGTGCATGGCGATAGTGCCCACTGCTGAGTCTTGGCCTCCCACAACTTGGCTTACAACGTCCTTGTATGTGCTGTTTATTTCCCTTCGATCCCACTGTCAGCTCCGCTGTGTATCCGTGCCTGCTCGGTGGTGTGGTGCTTTGCTAGCCGCATATTGGGATATGCCAGGCTGGCATGCATGCACAAAAGCACGCTTGGTAGCAGGAGCCGCTCATGCGCACATGCGTCTCATGCCACTAACTGTAAACACACGTGAACTGTACAAGCAAGGCGCGAGAGGGCGGTGGGAGAGCGGGGAGAGTGCGTGTTTCAGGTAAAAAGAGGGGGCGAGACAGCTGGGGGTTGCGCTTGCAAGGACAGCACAACGCATCAGGGTAGGCGCGGGGATGGTGCGTGGTGAGGGTGGCTGGTAGGCATGAGGGTGGCATTGCGTGAGGCCACACGCTTCGCAACTGCAGCCAATTGGGCATGGCACTGTGGACGAGGAAACACCATGTGCACGCCACAAGCGCATGCATGATGCAGGTCAGCTCACTTGTTGGCATGCAGCCACAGCAGCAGGCTCGAACGACTATGGGATTGAAATGAAACATGCTGCGTGATTGCAGCAGCGAGCTGGGTCAGGGGGCGGCGTCAGTGTGTGTACTGCCTGCCTGCTGCAACTGTACTTGTTGGGTCAGGACTGAAATGGGTCAACAACAGTGGTGCAAGTGTCCTGCCGCAACTCGCAAGAGGTTGGTTAATCCAGCTTGCTCTACTGCAAGGCAACTCTGCTATCAGCTGCTACTTTGTTGATCGGCGTGGGTGTTCGCTGTGACAGGCCTGTGACTGCCGAGGCGCCGACATAGCGCGCCACGGTCACTGCATTGCATATTCGCATTGTCCGTGTCTTCTACTTGTTTGTGCGGGCGGCGAACTCCACGCCCTTCTGTATGGAGCCTGTCAGCTCGGTGCGCATGGCGGCGAGGTTGGCCGACTCGGCCGCGTTGAGCTGCGGCAGCGGCAGGAACTCCTCGATGCCGTTGCGCCCCAGCCGCACCTGCGGCAGCAGGCAGCGGCGACGCACGCGCGCACGTGCACCACACGCTCAGTCTTCGCGGACATATGGTGACAACTGACAGGCATGGCCCTCATGGTGTTGGACTGCGCTGCGCATCGCAACTAGTGACTAATGCACCGAAAACAACCCGCGACTCTGCAGTAGTGGGAGACGGGAACTGAATCACACGCTGCCGCAGCTGCACGCGAACAGCAGAACGCTCTGCGCGCGAAAGGGGTTCAAGCGTTTCAGGCATGTACACATTGCGTGTATTCAAACCACATCACAACTCGCATCACATCGCAGCGAACGTGTGCGGTGTGTTTCCGGGACACCGGCCCCTGTGTGTGAACTACCGTTGCAACGCACCTGCGACGAGAAGAACGTCAGGCCCGGCACCATGCGCGACTCCACATACGCGTACTCCAGCACCGGCCCGCCGCTGGCCGCGCCCTCGCCGCTGAGCGCACGCAGGCACGAGTCGGCAAAGCGCGCCGCCGCGTACGCCATGGACAGCGTGGCGGAGCCGGTGCCGGCCTTGGCCGCCACCACCTCGGTGCCGGCGTCCTGCAGACCCCGCACACGCACACACGCGGGAAACAGAGCGCGCCCAGACGCACAGGTTGGCTCGGGCCTCGTGCGCGCACAAAGTGCCGCTTGGGATTCAAGAATGTAGGATGTTGCACGTTGCCGTTGCAGTGCAGCTGAGCACTCCGCGATGTCAGAGGCTGTAGGGCACCCCGGCCCAGAATGCAGGGCCAGTGCACGTGAAGCAACGCAAAAGGCGGACAGAAGCACCAACAAAAGCACTACCAGAAGAACTACCAACTGGATAGAGCTCAGCGTATGTGTGTGTTTCGCACCTGGATCCGCGCCATCAGCTTGGCGGCGGCGTCCGGCGCCTGGCGCGCCAGCGCCGGCAGCACCGGCGGCCGCGCCGCGGAGAGCACTGGCAGGATGGTGATGCCTACGAGCAGCCACGGCCCTGCAGCGCTTAGTCGCATCATGGGGGCGAGGCCTCGCACGCCACAGGAACGCCCAACGGCGTTGTGGGCGATAACCAGCAACTGAAAAACAACAAGCATGCTGCAAGTCACTCAGCTACACATGGTTCTGTGTGTCTCAGAACGTATTACGATCTGAGGGAGGTGCCTCTGCTGGCGCATGTGAGCATATCGCCTCTTTACCTGCGTGGCCGCCGATGACGGGCACGCTTACATCGCGCGGGTCCATGCCCAGGATGTCGCCGATGAAGGCCTCCGCACGCACCACGTCCAGCGTGGTCACGCCAAACAGGCGGCTGGGGTTGTACGTGCCTGCACACGGACCACACGCATCACGTCGAGCGTTGATAAGCGGAGGAGAGAGTGCAAGAGGGAGTCGTACCGCGTAGTTATCGTTATGGCACAGCTGGTATGGGCTCCCCGAGGGGGCAGGCGTGGCCCCCGGGGGTTTGACCCGCCTGATGCCTCATGGCACATGCCTGACGTGCGGCCTGCAGGGTGGATGGAGGGTGGATGGAGGGTGGGACTTGAGAGGTCAAGAGTGCCGGTGTGGCCGTCAAGCTGTACGCCGTGCCGCCATGAGCAGCAATGGGCCAGGGCGGGGGGGGAAAGGGGCGATGCATGTGGGCTCTAAGTGGGCCATTTTGCCATGCCAGACTGACGATGTGGGATTTAGAGGCGGTATGTGCCGTCGTTTCATACCGCCGCTTCATCCCACATCGTCAGTCTGGCAAACCACACGCTAGCCTAGCTCCCATAAAGGGCGCGTCACCGTGGTACAACGCGGCAAGACATCATGCACTAACACGTAACCCGCATGCACCCATTCAAGTATACGACCCACATCGTCGTATGCCGCCCTATGCCATGTTGACCCACATCGATTTCTGCCATCTGCATGATATCACTCATGACTCGGTGCTACAAGTGTGATGGTTGTATAAGAAGAGCAACATCGCGCGTGCGCGGGGTGCATGATGCCATGTGACCCAAATCGCATTCGCTGGCGCCATGCGGTGCCCGCGACCGGTCAAGCGCAGCGAGCGCCTCGTGAGGAGCGAGTGGCCTAGGCAGTCGACACCACACACACCATCCACCCCACGGGGCGCCTCATTCTGACACAACCCAGCATACGAGACCTGCGCACACCCGCTTTTGCTCACACACGAGAGCACAGACCCTCGCCATCCGTCAGAGTGTCAGACGCAATCACTACCATATTGAAATGCATATGCACGACATGTGGCGGCCCCCCCATGGGAGTTCTTTAGCAAAGAGCAGAGCCGTCTGCCCTGGTTCGTCACGCGCGTTCAGCCCGTTGCACACTGACCTGCACGCTTAAACACCTCGGCAGCGATGGGTACGGTGGAGTTGACTGGGTTGGAGATGATGGCCACCCACGCGTTGGGGCAGTGGCGGGCGATGCCCTCGCAGAGCGCGCGCACGATGCCGGCGTTGATGTTGAAGAGGTCGTCACGCGTCATGCCCGGCTTGCGCGGCACGCCTGCGCCGCCAATGAAGCACGGCATGATGGCACACATCACAGCAAAGCTGGACGTCAGCTGGCTGTCAAGCAGGCCGCAAGTGTGACAGCACGAAACCATCGAGCACAGCATGACAAGGAAGGTGCTCGCACTATCGCAAACCTCAAGCGCACATTCAGGGTGGATGCCCAAATTGGATCCACACACCACCGCATGTGCCCCAAACGCACGTGCGCAGCGTCAGCCGGAGCATGCATGTGGCATGTGTGTGGGTGCGCCAAGCGTCGTGCTTTGTCAGATCCCTGCCCATCCACGGCAAGATGGCGGTCTCGCCCAACAATTGGGCAGTCAGACAAAGCACGCACCCGCAGGAATGATGCAAAGCTGCACTCCAGCCAGGGCAGCTGGCAGCTGGTCAGGTCCGAGGTAGCCCTTGACGCTCGCGCCAGTGCTCATATGGCTCAGGTCGCAGGCGACGCCAGGCGTGTTGGCGACATCATACAGAGACAGCTCCGACACATAGGGCGACATCTTCATGAGCATAGACAGCGGCTGCCCGATGCCACCAGCAGCTCCCAGCACTGCCACCTTGAACTGCAAGTCATTGCGCAAGGAGTTAAGGAAACGAATAGGCAAAACGGAAATGAGTTAGTGTTGGGCTTCGCAGTTTGGGCAACGCTGACTGGGATGGGGGCAAGAGAGACCACTGCACAAACCATGGTGCACACAGGCCGATGGAACTGCCAAGGGGACAAAAAGTACCTTTTGAGGCTTGGCAGGGCTTATGTGGGAAGCAATTTTCGCGACGCGGTCCATGGCTGCCATAGTCCTGAAGTTGCAACTCCCTTGTACACTAGTGAGCGTTGTTGTGGTGAAGTACAGACAGATACAATGTATTCAGCAAGTTGAGCCAGGTACACAGCAAACTGCTGAAACGTGAGCTTTCCTGACTTTATGTTCCGTGCAGAGTGGTTTGCTGCGTCAGCGTGCAATGCGGGACGAAATGCCGCCTTGTCTGCCTTCAAGGCCCTCACCGCGCACCACACAGCCCTCAGTGCCCGCCCTACCATGCTCCTCCAGCCCGCACGTCTGCGGCATCCTAGCCTCCGTACCGCTTTGCATGCTGGGCTGAGCTTCCGACCACTCTCCCGCCCGACCTCCCGCCCGTATCAAACCCCCACGCCACACCCGCACGCCGCCAGCAGGATGGGCAACCGCAGCTCCAGCCTGCGCCGTGCGCAGCCCGCGCCTGTGGGAGAGTGGGTGTCTCCCATATCCTCAGAGCTCATCACCTCAAAGACGGTCCGCTTGGGCAGCCCCAACTACGGTCCCGACGGTTCTCTGCTGTGGCTGGAGGGGCGCCCGGAGGAAGGCGGACGCAGCGTGCTGGTACAAAGGTGGGTTTTGGACAGCCTTCTTTATACAATTCCTCTTGAAGCTCAGAGCTAAGGCGTCCGTTTGCTGCGGGGGCAAAAACAAGATTGCTTCACTTCAGGATCAACTGTCCACAGACGTTTGTGAGCATTCAGCGTTATGCTCTAGCCGCAAGATACCGTATCCCAGTGTTTTTGCTGCTAAGCCACAGCCTTATTATTTGTGCTGTGCTTTACTGGCACGCGAGGGGTCGGCCCACGGTGCACACGTCCACCACACACAGTGACGAGGCACCCGCCTGCTGCTGCTTTGGAAACATCCCGTGCCAAATCCTAGCGCTGCACAAGCCTGATCTGGCACGCTGTATTTCCTGGACCTTTTGCTTGGTTCTGCTGGTGCTTGGTTCTGCTGGTGTTGGTGCTGGTGGTGGTGGACAAACGCACTGACTTGGGTCCGACCCAAAGACCTTTTTGCACCAAGCTCTACATCTCTATCGCCACTGGCAGATACCTTGTATATCCCTTTCTGTGCGCCGGAGCTGGCTGTTTCTCCTTGCGCCCTCTGCATTGTGCCGAATGGTGGGCATAATCGTGGGCGTGGGCCCCGTTGCAGTGTGCACGAACTTATGGCCAGATCCTGTATGTTCTGATATTTGAGACTTGCACGCCTGTACTTGACACTCGCGTGCTCATGTGCCTCGCGTGCTCGCTGCCCGTCAGGCGTGCGGACGGCAGCGTTAGCGACGTGACGCCGGACGCCGCCAGTGGCTTCAACGTGCGCACCACGGTGCATGAGTACGGCGGCGGCGAGTGCCTTGTTGCGCCCGGCACCAGCCTCGTCTTCTTCTCCAACTTCAAGTGCGTTCTGGGATCAAAGTGTGATGCATACCGGCTGGCTGCGCAGGGCACATGTGTTGCACTTGTGTTGCACATGATCTCTCGTCTGTTGTCATTTAAGCACACTGCATGCAGAGCAGTATGCAGCCATATCATCCGCAGGCATCAGGAATGCTGCCGATGCCAGTGCCGGGCCGGATGACATGAACACCTGTGCGCGCATGGTGGGTCACGCAGCATGCACCTTACTGAAAGCATCATCGAGCGTGTGTAGCCACGGGCGGTGGTGAAAGAGGCAGCTGCATCCACCGAGGCACAGGAGCCTTCAGCCAGCCGAAACCGGTTCCGGCCTGTTGGCTCTTAGGCACCATCCGCAAGCAACATGCTTGGGGATCAGAACTGCCCGTGAATGACATTTGACTCGCAGCTTGCCTGGGAGTACGTCAGCGCCGTTGTTGTGGTTGCCGCAGTGTGGTGGGAGCGTGCATGCTGACGTGGCGTATTGATGTTGTACCGCGCCGCAGGGACCAGGCGCTGTACCGCCAGGACCTGTCCAAGCCAGGATCCCCCCCGGAGCGCCTCACCAAACCCGCAGCCTCAGGACAGGTCAGCTAGCAGGCCCATCTCCCCCGCTCACCCCACAATGTGCCCTTGTAGTGCCACACATGCATGCTCGCCTCCTGCTGCCGTCACTTGCACGTATGCCTGCGGGGGTGAGGAAGGCGCTGGGGAAATGGATGCACATTGGTGTGTGCAGCGGGATCAGCCCTTGCCGCCGCTGTGCACTTGCACCCAGATGAAACCTTGTACGCAGCAGGCCAACATTGAGCGCCTGCCGGAATGGTAGTGGCGGGTCTGCTCACTCACTCGCACTCAACAGACCCGTCACTGCCGTTGCGGCAGGCACCCGAATGATGCCAGCCGCGTAAAGGGTTTAGTCTGGGTGCAAGTGCGCATGCACCAAGCACACAAGACGGGCAGCAACGCGGCTGCTCCTAGTGCGATGCTAGCACAGCTGTGGCGTATTGGTTGCGGTGGCAAAGCGCCCTAGCGTGTGTGTATTATGTGTATTGCAGACAAACGAATCCCGTGGGGCCGTGCAGAGCAGCGTGCAGTATGCCTCTGCTTTTTGATGGAGACTGCGCCTAACGATTGCGAGGTACATAGGCTGATCTGGGCGGCCGCTGCAAGCATACAAAGGTGTATTAGACCCGAAACAGGCTGTAATGAGCGCGGTCTGTCCTTGAGGGGTGTGTGATGGTGTTTGCATGCGCCCGGGGCTTGGTGTCCTGGTGTGCAGGTGCGGTTCGCGGATGCCACGTGGGACGCGCCCCGGCAGCGGCTGGTGTGTGTGCGTGAGACGCACGTGGAGCCGGAGGACCCTGGCAAGGTCGTCAACGAGGTGGTGGCGGTCGGTGAGTCACCGCCGCATGCCTGTACCCCGCTCTTTCCCCATCACGTCCTTGGTACAATGGTACACGTTTGGGGGGCTTTGTGTGATCTGGATGTGTACATTCGTGCGCGCGCGTGTGTATGCGCTTGACCGTACCGCAGATGCTGTCAGCGGGGATGTGACGGTGCTCCAGGGGGGCGCAGACTTCTACTCTGCGCCGCGCCTCTCCCCCGACGGCACCAAGGTGGCGTGGGTGCAATGGAACTTCCCAAACATGTGAGCCGCACACTTCTTGCAACAGCACTACACCCTGGAATCTGAACGCTCAACCCACTCCTAGGCCTATCTCCTAGACCTGGACCCTTGACCCTCCTGCTAAATACCTCCCAACCCTGGACCCTGACCCCAGTGTTGCGCTATGTTGCGCTGGCTTACCCTGCCGCTGCTGACCTCATGCTGCTGCCGCTGCTGCTGCTGCTGCTGGCCCCTCCCTCTCCTCCTGCTCACTCATCAGGCCATGGGACGGCACTGAAGTGCGTGTGGCGGCAGTGGAGGCTGACGGGACGGTCAAGGGCCCCTCCACCCTGTAAGTACCTGACACATGATAACCTGCATGGTAACGGTTGGCAGCCTCACTGTTGAGTGTTTCCGCGTGTGGAGTTAAGGTCAAGGGAAAAGCCGAAAACGCCGTGCACGTGCAGCGGCTGCAGTGTGGTGACTGATGAGTGATGACTGTGATGAGCACTGTGGGGGAGCGACAGGGCCAACGGTGATTGATTATTACCCCCCCAGCAGCTGGACCCGCGAGCAGCACGCAACCGGTTGAGGGTGTTGGCTCTCTGCCTTGCCTCGGCTTGTGGTGCCGTCCTGGCCCGCCCTTCATAATTTATGGTGTAGAGTGCAGGGTACAGAGTTTAGGACCGATTGATAGATGCCAGGCTAATGGGAAACTGCTGATGCTGCCCCAAATGAATCAAACAACTACGGTATCAACCCCTTCAAATTTAATCGACCATTGAATCGGTATTTTGCCGTGCGTGCGGGCGCCGTTTGTCCTACGCAGGGTGTCCGGTGGGCCCGACGAGGCCGTCCAACAGCCGCTGTGGTCACCAGATAGCAAAGTGCTGTACTACATCAGCGACCGTACCGGCTTCTGGAACCTGTACCGCTGGATCGCACAGGACAACAAGGTATGGCGGCGTGCACGATACATGCGGTACACAAATTCGCCGCTGATTGTACTGTACTGCCATGTACTGCCTGTGCTGACAGCGTTCAACGCGCTTGCTGGGTCTCATGTTTGAGCTTTTGAGTTCAGCGCAGCATGGAAGTGCGCAGTGGCGGTACTGGGAGGCGATGCCCTAGCTCCGCCCTGCGCGTTTTGTACTTTTGTTAGCGCAGATCCCGCTCGTCCTGACCCTTACGTAATCACAAGCAGCATCCTGCCCCCCTGTGAACCTCGCGCAGCTGCATCACACACGCAATACGGGCATGCCGGAGAAAAGCAGCTGCACTGCGCCAGTGGCTCTGTGGCCGCTTGTGCTGTGGGCAAGCGTGTGCAGCTTGCGCACATGTTCTACACCACGCGCTGCGCCTTTGGCCACCTGAATACCTGCCTGCAGCCACGCAGCCCTTCCCCCCTCGCGCCAACACCCTGAGCCCCACATGCTCCTGAGCCTTCAGCCTTCAGCCTTCAGCCCCATATGCTCCTGAACCTTCAGCCTTCAGCCCCTGACTAGTGACTGCTAGTGACTGCTCTCCTGCCTGTCCTGCCTGCCTGCCTGTCCTGCCTGCCCTGCCTGCCTGCCCTGCCCACGTGCAGTCGGAGCTGCTGCTGGAGATGCAGGCGGAGTTTGGCGGCCCCATGTGGGTGTTTGGCATGCAGAGCTACCAGGTGCGTCGTTGTTTACACTCGGCCAGCCAGCCAGAGGCCCAAGGCCGCCCCCGAGAGGGGTTCGAAGAAGGCCTACATGGGAGACAGTGGAGGAGGGGGTTGACATGCGTGTGCGCACACTAACGCAACGCAATGCAAGCCTGCACTTCGCATGCAATGCGGCTTCCCTCCCTGAGGCAGCAGGCAGGCAGGGCTGTAGCGTGTGTATTGTAGACGACTCACCTGCCGGTGTACTGCAAACCGATGTACTGCAGGTGTCCAAGTCCGGGGAGTATCTGCTCACGCTGTTCTCAGATCCAGATTCTGCGGGACAGTCCCTGGGGTACTTCAAGATCCCGCCTGTGAGCAGCGGTACGGCCGCCGGTACCGCCAGTACCGCAGCATCAGGTGGGGCGGTACACATGCAGTTGCACAAGCCGTTAGCGCCACAACCCTCTTTCACAGATCCTCACGACACACGCGCACGCGCAACAATTGGTTCACCAGCACAGCATATCGCTGGTGCTGATGTTCGCTGTTGTGCTCATCTCTGGTTGGGCCTGTTTCCCCGCAGCTCTGTTATGTCTGTCAGTGTGTGCATGCATGGTGTGAATGGATGGTGTTGCCGTCAAAACCTGGTTGCCTGGATGTGTGCTGTGTGCAGGGGGTGTGCCTCCACCGCTGGACATCCCCCCTACACTCACCCCCGCCAACACCCTCACCACGCCCGCCCTCCCCCCCACCCCCCACACCAGCCTCGCCTCTGCCACGTCCTCCGGGGGTTCCTCCACGCCCCCTCCACCCCCCTCCACCCCTGTAGCATCCGTCGGCGCTGCAGCCTCCGCCGCACGCACCGCCCTGGCAGGCTCGGCTATTCCTGAGGAGGAAGCGGAGGCGGCAGGTGATGGCGCCGAGGCGCATGTGGACCCTCTGGCTGCGGCGGCGGCCGCAGCGGTGAAGGGCGGCGGCAGGAAAGCAAAGCGCGTCGGCGGGCTGGTGAAGAAGATCCACACGCTGGATGTCGGTGAGTGGCTGACGTGTCGGTGAGTGGCTGACGTGTCGGTGAGTTGCTGACGTGCGGCGAGTTGCTTCCCCATGACCTCGTGCGTCATCGTGTGCTGTTTTAGGAAGTCTTGGGTTGTTGTTATCGACCCCTGGGTGACATTATCGACTCACGATGGATGTCGTTAAGTGTGAGAGAGAGAGAGAGATGTTACACGGGGAGATGTAGCCTGTGGCTCAGCCCCCACATCAGACCAGCCACCAGAGTGGCTGACTTGCGGTGAGGTGCTGCTATGTTACATTGGGAGCGTGTCGGCGGCCAAACGGCCTGTGCTTCTCGCAGCTGGGGACGAGGTTGTGTGTGGGCCTGCACATGACCTCGTGCTTTATTGTGGGTTGTGACTTATCGCCTCTGGGTGAAATCAACAACTCACGATGGAGCACGAGGTTATGCGCAGGCTTGTCGTCTTGTTGTCGTTGACGTCGGGATGACATCGCTGTTGACTGTGGCAGCGCCGCTAGTGTGGTACCGGGAGCACCAGCAGGGCGCCGCGCACAGGCCGAGCATGCGCGAGAAGTTGCAGGTTCTGGTGGGGTGTGTGTACCGTATGTGTGCGGAAAATCGATCGGGTGGGGTTTGTGCGAAAGAGGGAGACAACAACGGATCTCAGCAGCAGGGGCGCAGTCACAATCATGGAAGTACAGAGTACCGACAGTTCTGCAGTCTGCACCTCACTAAGGTATATGCCTTCTGTTCCTACTGCGGCCGCTGTATGGCGGCTGTGTGGCTGCTGTGCGGCTACTGTGTCTCGGGCAATGTCAGGCTTCACCACCATGGGCGGCATGAAGCTGCAGGAGGGCGAGGACGGCAGCGCGCGCCTCATAGCTGTGGCGGCCTCCCCCACCTCATTCTCCGCGGTGGTGCTGCTGCAGGCGAGTACACCCGCGCCGCTTGCGCCCACGCCCCCCCTCCCCCGCGCACGCGCCTAGGCACAAAGCCATTCTTGCACGGTAATGCACTCTTTCGCGTTGCTGCGGCGCCGCTAAACCTCTCAGATTCGTAGCAATCTAGACCGAAACTCGCCTTCAGCTCCTTTCCTTGTGCACCACATGTGGGCAGACGGTGTGTTCAAGTGAATTTACTTCCCGTTGGGCCATGCAGTACGCTTTCCGTGTGGCCGTGCAGTGTGCTTGTATGTGTGCAGACGGTGTGTGCGTGTGCCGGCCGAACCCTCCACCCGCCTCAACCCCTGTGCACTGTACGTTACCGGTATCCCCCCACCCCTAACCCTTCCTCCCGCCGTCAAGTAATGCGCAGGCCGACTCTCTGGCGTCGCTGCTCAAGCACAGCCAGCAGCGCCACTGGCAGGTGCTCAAGTCCTCAGCTGCAGACCTAAAGGTGAGAGGAGGAGCCAGGCAGGTGCAATCGGGAGAGAGGGCGCTGCTCGCCTGCCCGCACTGCCTGCCTGCCTGCCCGCTCACCCATCTGCCCGCCCGCCCGCCTGCCTGCCGCCTGCCTTGCCGCCTGCTTTACCGCCTGCCCGCCTGCGTGCCGCCCACCCGCCTGCCTGCCGCCTGCTTAGAGCGCAGCTGTGACGAGGTGCAGGGGCATGGCCCTCCAGGGTCCAGGGTTCATGGTTCAACGGGGTTGAGGGTGAAGGACTGCTGGGCTGATGGAGCGATGCGCTCTCGCCGCTGTGTCGTGTTGCTCTGTGCAGATTGACGCGGGCTACGTGTCGGTGCCGGTCACCTACGCGTTCCCCTCCAAGCACGGCGACCGCGCCTACATGAACTACTACCCACCCGCTAACAAGTAAGCCTGCAACACATGGCAATGGTGCTCTTGGCCTCCTGCGTTAGGGTAACCCTAGACTGCGAACCGCTTCGTGACGTACTATGACGTGTCTGATCCTAGCCAGGCCGACGCTGCATGCTAGGTTGGTGACACCCCTGGCAGCCCGGTATTGTGTTGTTTCAGCAGCAACGAGCTGAACTGCAGATTGGCAGAGACACCGGGTCCCACAGGTAACACCGGTAACACCTTGTTACGAGACCGTATGTCCTGCATACCATGAGTAGTTGAGTACATGCGACAGATTGCTGCTCTCAAGCCAGAATTTGATCCTGAGGTCCCCACATCCTCAGCGTTCCAGCCAGTCCTCTCACCGTTGTGCACCTGCATATCCCGCAAGGTCAACCCCGCCATTGTGCGTGCATGTACGCGCTTGCACGCGTGTGCGCATGCAGGGACTTCAAGCTGCCGCGCGGCCAGCTGCCGCCGCTGCTGGTGATGAGCCACGGCGGCCCCACTTCCTCTGCGGCCGTCCTGCTCAGCCTGTCCACGCAGTACTGGACCAGCCGGGGCTTCGCGGTGGCGGATGTGGACTACGGCGGCAGCACCGGCTACGGGCGCGAGTACCGCAACCGCCTGCGCGGCGCCTGGGGCATCGTGAGTCTCACGAGCCGACACACAAGAGCGCGATACCATGATTATTAGTGGTCGATTTTTGATGCTGACATTTGAGGTTCATGTTGACACTGATGCTCGGCCTGCTGGCCAGAGTGTATAACCAGTGTGTACCGCCTTCATGGATTCAAGATGCGAAGGCAGACGTGCACGTGGGCGCTGACCACCACCAGGTGCCTGTGTGTGTGTGTGTGTGTGTGTGTGTATGTGAGTGCTGACCACCACCCACCCGCCCGCCCGCCCGCTCGCCCGCCTGCCCTGGCTGCCCTGGCTGCTGCGCTGCCCTGCAGGTTGATGTTGATGACTGCGCGGACGCCGCTCAGTGGCTGGCTGACAAGGGCAAGGTCGACCCCGCACGCCTGTGCATCACCGGCGGCAGCGCTGGCGGCTTCACCACGCTGGCATGCCTGGCCTTCAGGTGCGCCATGCGAGGGGGGGGGGGGGGC
>BDDA01000095.1:76077-86368 GCA_001662385.1 Chlamydomonas asymmetrica
GACACCCACACGCAGCACACACCGGCGGCACTCTGCTCCCGCCGCGTCCAGGCGGCCACCCCAGAACAGCTGAGATGAGCGCACACCCGTGCCCCACCGTCAACTCTGAGGGACCAAACACCTGAAACACCACCTAGGCCAGCCTAAGACGGAGCCGCCACTGGATGCGACACTGAGAGCAACACTTGCAAAGAGCAAGCATTGCCCGGTTGAGAGGCTGGCGACACCCGACACAAACCGCTGCTAGTCCAGATGGACGAGAAGGCCGCTTGGGACGACAACACCCCCGTGTGGACGGACAACAGGGCCCTGGGAATGCTGCAGGCCAGGTGCTCATGAAGCTCGGAGCGGTTGAACTGCAGCTTCACGCCGCACATACACAGGCCGTCCATGGAAACAAGCAAGCAGGAGACTTCGTCCAACGGGGCAGAGGCGCACAGAGAAAGTGCAAGTGATTCAGACTGGGCTGTTGCCCTTGAACATGGCACTTCACAGTTAGCTTCCGTGCCGTACGTTCCGCAAACCGTTCGGTCAGCTGTACTGCTTTAGTCAGTATGTACCTGCTTACTTGCACGACTTGCGCATAATCAACGGCTCAGCTCTGATTGCGGCTAGTGCACGCACGCCACCTAGGCCGACCCACTTTACACGCGTGCATGGTGCATCGCTCATCAACGATGACCCAACGACGACAGCCGCTGCTTGTCACAGCATGTAGTTGCAGGCACAATAGCACAGTGAGAGCCTTACAAACTCGCCTTGTTCAGAAGCTCACAGCAGCAATATAATCTTTGGCCAGTGAGCCACTTGCTGGCAGCTGGCTCCTTGCTGAGCAGGTGGGTACTAACGGTTTGAAATCTCAAGGCAATCCACAGGGTGACGCACAGAACACACTCCCCAGACCTTGACATGCCAAGTTAAATACTCTGCCAGCAAACATCTGAACTACTGGCAGCTGCACCGGAATCAAGAATGCGTCGTATTGCAAGCCATACGTTACGAATGCGGGACCGCAGCGGAACCGCGCGTGTCACTATGCGCTTCCGGTTTCGGAGTCTACCACGCACAGTAGAGTTCAATTCCAGGTTGTTGACTACCTGTCCCAGACGCCTGTATCGGCTATGAATCAACCAACCAACAGCCCAGGCGGTGATCTTGACAGCTATCACAGCACTTGAGTTGGAAATAGTGACCTACACACCTCATTGGTTACATTTGCCTGCCCGACTTTCTTGCAAACATTTGATGGCCTGGCAATAATGCCTAAGGTGGCGCAGGAATGCAAGGTGCAGCGACTTTTGCTGCTCCGTTCAACACCCTGTTGACTGATGCTTGCCTGATGACAATTCTGATGCCTGCTGAGATTTGGCGGCAAGCAGCGGAAGAGTGGCGTGGCAGACGAGGCAGGACGTTTCCCAGCAGTACGGTGATGGCGGCCACTTTGGCAAGCCTGGTTGGTAGGTGTAAGGGATTTCCCACGCTCCTTGTGTATTTGCTAGTTTCAAGAACGTTTAGCTTCTGATTGCATTGATGGTGGGAACACTGCGTGCTGTCCGTAAAGACGTGAAGTGCTTCTTTCGTGCACAGCATCCCACTGCCACCTTTTTTTCGAACAACTGCCTCACAGGCTTGCCTCGCACTCTTCCCGCTCGTGCCCCTTCAGCTTGGGTCATATTGCTGGATCCGTTTTGATAACGTGCAAGAATCGTGCACGTGGCTCCCTTTTTTGTTGGTTTTTGGACGGGAACGGTTACAGGCTAGGACCCTGGTGCCAAAGCAGGCGGTACGGTATGCTGCACACGGACGGTACGCTGCATACTTGTGTGGATGGGCAACATGTATGCCCATAACATGCCCATCCACACACGTGTGCAGCGTACAGCATGCACAGTACATGCGATATGTCATATGTGGCTGCCCTTCCAAGCCCCCGTCATGTCCCGCCGCGCACTGCATGCAAGAGGGCGCTGCAAGAGGGCGGTGCGCTGGCCACTGCCAAGGTGCTGCGCGTGAGGTCCGCGCCGGCGCCGGGCGCGTTTGCCCCGCTCCTCACCCAGGGCGGTCTGCTGGTGGTGGATGGCGCGGTTGCGTACCCTACATCTGGATCGTCCGATGTGGGCCTGGACGCTAAGCACTGGGTAAGACTGACACCGCAGTGCCCTGTGTACAGGATCGCGTGGGGTATGAGTGGGGGGAACACGTTGGGGGTGGGTGGGTGGGTGCGTGCCTGCGTGTGTGCTTGTCTGCATGCATGTGGGGGCAGAGAGCAGGGGGAGGGAGGTGAGCACCAGCGTTTGAACCCTGCTGAACGACCTTGATGTTGCACTATGTGCACAACACAGCTCAAGCGCGCACGTCTGCTCCATGCTGTGTGCAGGGCCAATACTACCTCGCCGCACCCATCTGGCAGGCGCTCACGGCATACACCGCCAGCGCTGCTGCACACACCCTGGCTGAGCTGGGCGGGCGTGAGGGCATGGAGGTGGGCGCCTTCACGCAGAAATTCTACGATGTGGCCGCCGCCGCCGCCAAGGAGGGCCGCACGTTCAAGGACTGGGCGGGCGTGGCGGCGAAGATGCAGGCCGCCATCAGCGCAGAGGGCAAGGTGTACAGCAAAGAGGAGGCGCTTGCGGGGTACGACAGGCACATCCAAGTGAGCGGATTTGGGCTGTGCGGAGCCAACCGCATGTACTATCATGTGCTGAATGTGGTGGGCATGCATTGCTGCTGGTGTTTGCGATGTGCTGCACTCAACCGCTTGTGGCCATGCATGATGCATATGCTGCTGTACTGCACAAGGCCCTTGTGGCCCTGTTGCACACCATGTGCATAGCTTGGCGACCCCCTTCTGCTTGCATGGTCCCATCTGGGGGGAGCATGGGCCGTGTGGCCAACACGCTCCTGATGTAACATAACATAACATAACTGAATGTGGTTGCCAGGTTGCTAGGAAATGACGTAGGTGTGGGATCCCAAGCGCTGGATCGTTCACGCATGCAGATGTGCGCGTGGGTGAAATTGCTGTGTTCGTCTAACTGACAGAAGCTGGTCGTTGCAAGTATTGTATCCTGTAGTTGCATTGAGGAGAGGCGTGACGCAGCAGCCCATGCAATTGCTGCGGAAATGTAGGTACGACGCGTACCGTTCAGAGATTGTCCCGGTGGATGCCATGTGCACGGTCAGCAGGTTATCAAGCAAGGCACCTCCTTTTGTGGTTGTGCAGACAGCCGAACTGTGCGGCATTAGGTATTATTTCATTTTCTGTACTTGAGAGCTGCCTAGCCAGGACAGGCTTGTGCATGCCAGTTGAGTGGCGTCATGAGGGCTTCTGTACAGTGTTAAGGCAGAAGCCAGATTGTTTGCCCGGAAGCATGCAGTGCCTGCCTTCGGGCTGTCGCGCGTGCCATGCTGTTCCTTGTAAACTGCCTGCTTATCGCGAATGTTTCCTTACTTGACTTTTTTCTGTTTTGTGGACCGCCTTTGTCGGTCCGCGTGTGTTCGCCTTTCCTTGAGAATTGTGTTACCTCCCGCCCGCCCATGCCTGTGGCTGGCTGGTCCTGCGCATCTGCCTGGTAGCCTTGAGGCGGAGCGTGTGTGGCTGTGTGGTACACACTGGGTGCTTTGGAGGACATGTGATGGGGGCATTCGCTCGTTCGTGGCCGCATGGCGCTGCGTAGGCGGCGACGGCGTGCGTTGTCGCATTGTGAGAGGCGCGGATGAGTGGTCATGATTGTCATGCTGCTGTGAATAACGCGAATACGCACACATCGAGTTGTGTGTTGATGCCACCCTGCCTTGCTCCTGTGAGCACACTGGCACTAACAGGCACTACCGCCACTGATGCATTCCAGGCCGGGGTGACCATTTACAGCACAGCACGCACTAATGAATAATGATGTGAATGCCACGTCAAGGACTAGCTGCCGTCGGCCTGGCAAGGGTCGGGCGTGGCATGTGCCCCCCACGAGACTGCAGGGCCTGCACGCAAACCTGTACACCCTAGCACACATTAATCAATTCCAAGCCTGACATTGAGCGTACACAACGGTGGGGTGCAACCTGTCTGGCGCAGAACAACGTGAAATTGTGGGACAGTGTGCCTGCTGTGGCACTGCAGTCCACTGTACTGCAAGCATGTTCGTTGTACCGCTGCCTAGGCTCCTTAGCTCCGTGTGACAGAGCTCAGTGATGATCAGTCGCCAAACAATCAAGTGCCATGCGCTGCTGCTGCTGCTGCTGCGCAACTTGGCATTACGGTACACTGCTTGAAACCCAGTCAGGGCCATTCTCGCATCAGCGCAAGAAGCGAGCTACAGCTCCCATGCCGGCCGCCAGGGGAGGCCAAGCCACGCGGGCTTGTACTGGCTTGTGCTGGGTTGTACTGGCCGCCGGATGTGTGGAGCGATCGATCAGCCAGTCACGCAACGGCACCAACTGTCCCAGGGAGTCGTAAGTTACATTCTGTACCATACAGCACATGCAGTAGATGCAGTACACACAGTACATGCAGCACATGCAGTAGATGCAGTACATGCAAGGTACGTAGCTCATTGTCAATCTGCAAGCCCAACGTTTCAGCTTTATCATAAAGTTTATGGGTTCAAATGCACACGCGCGTGGTCCACACTCAAGAATCCAGGCAGTCACACCAGATTAGATCACATAACTCAGACGACACGCTCTAGCTATACATATCGAATCAAATCCATGATTACGTACAATGCGCATCATGGGTGCTATGCAGCAGTGCGACTGCCCACCCCCGAGGGGGAACGCGGATGGGAGCTTGAACCCCCTGTCGGACCCTGGAACGCTTCAAGACCCAACGCATGACACGGCTGCTGCCTAGATCCATCCACTATTGGGGGTAATGGCCTGCGAGGCCATTGGAGGCAAAGCCAGCCACCCGCACATGCGGTAACCCTTGTGCATCCAAGGGCACCGGGCCTAGTTCTGTAAGGGTAAACAAACCCGGAGATGCCCCCTGGATGATTACCGCACGTTACGCTGTTCATGCTATGCCCTGAATGGCTGAGCCATGGGCTGCTAAGCCCTAGAGCCAGTTCCAGGTCACGGCAATCTTGAACTGTTATCAGGCTACAGTATTCTGTGCCCTGTGGCCTGGATGGCTGGTGCGTGTGCGTGGCGCGCTCCTAGCTAAGCTCTGGATCCCTTGAAGTTGGCTCGCAGCAGCAGGCTGTTGGACACCACCGCCACCGAGCTGAAGGCCATCATCGCGGCGGCGGCCGAGGGGTTCAGCGCGATTCCCATGCTGGGCAGCAACGCGCCTGCGTGCAGCGCACACGCACACGCATGAAACAAAACACGGTGAGATCAGGGGAGCAACAACGGAACCGGGCAACAGCCCCGATATGGCGGCGAAGCTGGCAGGCAACCCCGGCACGCCCTGGATCACCCAGCGTGCATGATTATCGGCGGTAGACGCCACACAATGTTGCGGGCTGCGCGAGGAGCTTGCCACAAATGCAAAACCAAACATCCCATCATGCATCCACTGTGTTCCACTGCAGGTGCACCAGAAACATGCTGCCCAGCACACAAATCCGCACAGCTGCACACTTCAGGACAGGGACAAGCACAAAGCGACTACTTGTCCCCACGCCTCTGAAGCCGCTGTGGCGCACCTGCCGCGAGGGGTATGCCCACCACATTGTACATGAGCGCCCAGGTGAGGTTCTGCTTGATCTTGTCCAGCGTGGCGCGCCCCAGCGCCAGGCTGTCCAACAGCTGCGACAGCCGGTCGCCCATCAGCACCACGCTGGAGGCCTCGCCTGCGCAGCACACGCATACAACGTACCGCACCGTAACGCATCGCACGCAACTTGACTGCTCTCAGGCGATGTGCGTGCGTGTGTGTTGTGCGTGTGTGCGCGTGCGTGCAATCGTCTATGCTCTTGCCTGCAGCGTCGAGGCCCCCACGCAGCGCCACGCCGACGTCCGCCGCCGCCAGCGCCGGCGCGTCGTTGACGCCGTCGCCCACCATTGCCACCACCGCGCGCTGGCCGCTGCCGTGCCGCCCGCCCTGCACAGCACAGCGCGTCGTACACGCGGGCATATTGCGGTACAGGTACAGGCGGGGAGGCGCAAGCAAGCAAGAGCTGTGCACCGCCCATGAGGCAGCGGGCGGCCTTGGCGCCAGCATTGAGCAGCATGATGTGAGGTTGTGACCCAGCATCAGGCATGTGTGTGTATGCGGTTTGGTCTACAACAACAAACATGGGTACGGGCAGGGGGTTGATTGGCAGGGCTTGGAGGTGTGCAAGAGCGTGAGCTGACACGCCTGCGCTGCTACTTCTGACTGAACCATCCACTACATCCACTACAGGCCTTGCCACGCCACAGCATGTTTAGCAATGAAGCCAATCAACCCCACGCACGCTGCAGCTGGCAGTGCGCGTGGATGCCGGCGGCGCTGAACCCCATGGCCCCCGCAAAACCAATGCGACCCCTGAGCACCCCCGACTAAGGACCAACCTTCCAAGCAAACACACAAAGCGCACACCCGCGCGCGCCCGGGGCGGCAAGGTCAAGTTTCAAAATTCTCCGCACGCAAGCATGCCAGATCTACACCTGCATGCGTGGAATCACTGCGGGGGTCATCCCTATTCCCTACCTGCTCCTGCAGCGCCCGCACGCGGTCCTGCTTGCCGGCAGGGCTCAGCCCGCCCACCGCATTGGCCGGCAGGATGCCAGCCTTGGCCGCCACAGCTGCGGTGGTGGCGGGGTCGTCGCCGGAGAAGACGTACGTGGTGATGCCCAGGTCACGCAGCGCAGACACCGTCTCGATCGCGTCCGGCCGGAGCGTGTCCTGCACACACACACACACACACACACACCAGTAGCAGCAGCAGCAGCGCCGGTATTGAAAAAAGCACGGCCCTCCGGATTAATTTAGGCCATAGCCGGTTCATGCATCAGGCCGCAACGGGGTGCCCTGTCAGTAAGACCTGCGCAATACCGTACCTGATCAAGCGCCGGAGCTGCCAGTAGTAGAATATGTACTACATGGTACTGCATGATACTGCATGGAGCCCTGCAGCACATCCCTGCATGAAAGGGGATGCGCTGATGCAAAATGATGCTAGCAAGTCCTGGAGCACAAGCCCCCGGCAAGCCTCGATACACCAGTCTATATGCTTGGCGTACACGGTCAGGCATACAGTTTTACAAGTTTCAGATGCACTTGTCACCAGATGGGAAGGACGGGAACAGCGGCCTCACATGCTTGCATGCCGCAACACCATGCCTTATACCCCCACCCTGTGCCTCCCTCCACCGTGTCCCACCCTCTGCTTCCCTCAGCGCTCCCCCCCCCGTGTCCCACCTTGAGCCAGACGGTGCCCAGCAGTCCGTCACCCTCCACGCCCACCCACACGCTGCTGGCGCCAGCCTCAGGCGCCTCAGCAGCCACCTCGCGGCGCGCGCTGCCGCTGTCGCCGCCGCTGATCTGCTCCAGCACCCACTCCTGCCTGCCCACCGCCACCACACGGCCCTCGATCGTGCCCTTCACACCTGCGAGTGGTAGCACGCATGCATCAGGCGTGTGCAGGCGGCAGGCAGGGACGAAACGTACAAAAGCCATACAGAACTTGTTGACTTTCTGGACAGGTGCTAACCTATGGATGCACCGAGGATGCACCTTCCGGGGCACAAGGCAGTGCCCAGAGTGTATCCCTTTCAACCCGAAGCCGTCAATCCGCGCGCCTCAAATCACGTTGCTGCCTGCATCCACCCGGCCTCTCGCTCACCTGATCCCGGCACTGTCTGTGGGGACGTGACATCCGGGACCACCACGCCGCGTGCACGCGCCTCCAGCAGCAGCGCCTCAGCCAGCGGGTGGCGCGTGGCGGCCTCCACGCCCGCCGCCAGGCGCAGCATCGACACCTCGGCCTGCTGCCGCTGCTGCTGCTGCTCCGGCTGGTGCGAGTGGTGGTGCTGTTGATGGTCGGCGAGCGGCTGGACGGACAGCACGCGCAGCTTGCCTGCAGTAATCCATTGAGCCACAGTCATTTAGCAGATTGCACACGAGTGAAACAACGTACGGTCAACACGTGCAACTTGCCTGCAGCAGTCATTCCGGTACAGTCGGTTCAACGTGTTTCGGGCACACGAGTAACACGATGGATGGTTAGCACAGCGGGGGACACGTAGATGCCGTCAGATTCGGCGCTGCCTGGTACACAGCCGCGGCGCTAGTCCCCGCCCCGCCCCACGCACGCGAAATCGGCCCCCCCCCTCACCCTCTGTGAGCGTGCCGGTCTTGTCCAGCACCACCGTGTCAACGCCCGCCAGGCGCTCCAACACGTCGCCGCCGCGCAGCAGCAGCCCGCGCCGCGCGCCCAGGCTGGAGGCCACCAGCACCGCTGCGCATGATCATGCGCACGCATTGGCGTAAGCACACAATGGACAGGGTTAGGTTCGAGGGCAAGATAAGTGTAGAGCTTAGGGCCTGCGGTTAGGGTATAAGGCGGTTTAGTGCATGCCAGGCGCCGATGCGCTCACCCGCGCGTTCACACGTTGGCGCATGCAAGCGGGTAGGGTTGAGGGCAAGGTAGGTGTAGGGCTTAGGGCATGCTGTTAGGTTTTAGGTTTTAGGATGAAGGGCATGGTGGAAGCCGCTGGGGCGCTCACTCACTCACCGGTGGGCGTGGCGAGGCCCAGCGCGCAGGGGCAGGCCACTACCAGCACGTCCACCGCCAGCCGCACAGCCAGCAGCAGCGGCGTCAGCACGGGCTCGTCGCCCATCCCGCCCGCCCAAGACGACGCGCCTGCGTACACGCACACCCGCACACCCACACGCATACGATATGCACACTGCATGGCCCCACGGGAAGCAAACTGCATAGCCCCACGGGAGCAAATATCCTGAACACACACGCGCGTACATGTACACGTACATGCAAGCTGTGTGGCCTGCCTTGACCTGAAAAGCTGCCTCATGAGTCTTGATGTGTCCCTGCCATTCCCTCACAGGCCTACCTCACTGGTTGCAGGCTTGCGCCGTGGGCTGACCACACACGTTGCGGCGCTTCACACCCTCCCACCCTCCCCTCACAGGCCTACCTCACGCCCCGACCACAAGCCAAAGCCGAAGCCGAACACACACGCACACACTCCTCACACACGCACCCTCCTCTCACACACCCCACACCCAAACATTGCACCCCACACTGTACTACGCCTGTCAGTGTGGGCCCTTACTTCGGGCTCGTCTGCATTTAGATCTCAGCACCGGTGCAGATGCGACCACTGGCCACTTCGCTCCGGAACCCACCGTCCGCTCCCCCCTGGAGCCACTGGAGCAACTTCCATTGCACCCACCCACCATGCATGGCGTAGGATGCTTCCACCGCCGCCCAGATGGTGACGTCATCCAGCACCCAGGGGAACATCTTGGGCCCGGCGGTCGCCCAGAAGCCGAAGGTCAGCGCCGCGGCGGCCATGACGGTGTAGCAGAAGCGCCCCGCCACGGCGTCCGCCAGCCGCTGCACCGGCGCCTCACGCGCCTGCGCGCCCGTCACCAGCGCGGCGATGCCTGCGAGTGGCCCCGCACGAACAAGCATGCGATCAAGGTTGCGCCCAATGTGTGTCAGGAAGAGGAGGAGGCGCCCATGGGGCCATGCAGTGTGATTCCCGTGGGGCTGTGCGGTGTGTATGCGCGGAAGCATACAGACTGCACGTAACGATGTACAAACAGCGTAGTGTCCAAACCATGCTGTGCCAATGAGGGCTGTTGCAAGTTTGCAACCCATGCAGCAACAAGCAGTGACGCAGCATGCAAGCACATCCACAGCGTGCAGTTATGAAATCCACATCGGGGAGCTGTGAGCGGGGTGACTGTTCAGTGTCAGGTTTACCCCTGGCTCACACACCCACAACACGTCTAGACAAAACCTGCTCGTATGCCCAATTCATCAGCACTGTGGATCATGCACGCACTAGGATACTAGATTGCTAGTACACACTGACAGAGTCAACGAGTCCGAATCGGTGTGCACAGCCTCCCACCTGCCAGTGTGGACTGTGCGCCTGTGGCGGTGGCGCGGATGGTGAGTGGGCCCTCGTAGTTGACCGTCCCGCCCGTCACGCGGCTGCCGGGCGCCTTCGCCACCAGCCGGCTCTCACCTGCACACGCACACGCACACGCAAGCGCACACACACACACACACACACACACACAGTTGACCACAAAGCTGAAATTCAGCAAGCGCACAACACACCACCATCCTTGGTGCACTTCAGGGTACGCACACACGTGCACAGCAAGTGC
>BDDA01000095.1:87260-120484 GCA_001662385.1 Chlamydomonas asymmetrica
AAGTGCCAGCGGCCCACCTGTGAGCATAGACTCATCCACGGCCGCCTCCCCCTGGAGCACCTCACCGTCCACGGGGATCTTCTCCCCTGTGGTTGGCGCAGTACAGATCAGCCAGGATCAGCCAGGACCAGCACAGCAACCGCGTGTGGTGTAACGCAAGGCTCGCATGCTGCCCAGCCACACACTTGGCTAAGCACCACCTTCGCACATGCATCACGATATGCCACGCACAATCAGTCACAGTGCTGCAGCTGCTACACCTCCTGGGCTCCTGGCGCTTTCCGCACTGTGACGTATTTATCTGCTAGCCCCGTCGCTTCCCTGCCGCCATGGGGATGAACCTGTCCCCTGTCCCCTTTCCCCCTTGTCGTGCTCTTTCCCCTCCCCTTTCCTTTATCTTCCCTTCCCCTTCCCTTTCCACACGTGTCCCATGCGGTCCAGGCCGGCGCACGCGCTCACCGGGCAGCACGCGCACGATGTCGCCCGCCCTCACGCTCGCAGTGGGCACCATCACAAGCTCCACCTGTGGACCCGCAGCAGCAGCAGCTGTGGCAGTGGCAGTGGCAGGCGCCGGCTTCTGTGCGCCGGGCATGGGCCCGGGGTCCAGCACCAGGCGCGACATGGCGGGGATGAGCTGCGCTAGCGATTGAAGGTCCGCAGCCGCTTGCACCTACACGGCGGGGAAAACAACGGGCGGAGGAGCAACAGCCGCAACCTTATGCCACGCATACACGCACGTTGCAACGTCTTTGGCCCAGAAGCCATGCCCATGCTTCTCCCCATCCATCTGTGCCCCCGGCAGATGGATGGGGCTTATGCCGCTCCTCCATCGGACGTGGGCAGATAGATCGTGCATCCCACGCATGGGAAACATACCCTTCTTCACTACCAATACCGCAGCCGTGCACTGCTGCTCGTGCCTCTACTGGCAGAAGCCACCCAAATGAGGGACCCCAGCACAGCCCCCTCCCTGCACACATCAGCTGCCTGTGAGCCTGTGCCTCTGTCCTAGCCTTAAAAATGGTTGTTCAGTATGATGCAACTGCTTTGAATCCTGCTCAATCCTGCGCCCAATATTATGTGTGACATGTAGCAGAACCGCCCCTGCAACAGCTCCACCGGCATCCCGGTCCCTACACCGTGCACAGCGCAACGCACATAGCACCCGTGTGCGCGCGAGGCGTGGCGCCTACCTTGGCACGTGACTCCAGCGCCCTGCCCAGCAGCACAAACGCCAGCAGCATCACGGGCTCCTCCAGGAACGACGCGTCGAAGCCAAAGCCCGCCAGCCCCGTCACGCCCAGCGCCGGCAGCAGCGCCGACAGCGCGCCCACCGAGAACGACGCGATGCAGCCGACCGCGACCAGCGAGTTCATGTTGGGGTTGCCGGCGGCGAGCGAGCGGAAGCCGTCGATCAGCAGCCTGCGGCCGGGGAGGGAGGGAGACCGGTGCGGATGACCGTTACGCAACTATGCGTAGTCAGTCAGTGCATGTGCACAAGCTAATGAAGCTATTAGTCATGAGGTCCAGTACAGACAGTCGGATTGGGTCGCAAGTACATGCGGTTGGTGACAGACCGCTGCCTGCGTGGTCGGAGCAACCACAACAGTACTTCTGCAGTACGTCTGCAGTACATATGCAAGCCGCGCTTCTCCGGGTCCCCCCCCCTTGAAGACCGTCCTGTAGGCACCTGGCAGGCTGCGGACCACCACCGCCAACAGCAGCAGCAACAACAGCGCATAGTGCGGAGCACAGGCAGCAGGCAGTTGCGTTGCGAACCCTCGTATGGCGCACACTCAAGTGCGCTCGACATTGTCAGGTGCAGTCTCTTTCCTTACGCATGCGTGGATACACACTGCACGGCCCCACGGGAATCACACTGCCTCCGTCTGACACAGACTCACGTGCGGCCTGGTCCCAGCAGCGCGAACGCGCCGAGCGCGCCCGACAGGCGCGGGTCGGCGAGCGCGATCAGTACGGGCGAGTGCGCGAGGTCGTGGAGGCCCATCGCGTGCAGCGCGTGGCCGGCGTGGTGCGTGCAGCACACCGCGACGAGCGCCCAGGCTAGGAAGAGGTTGAACATGCTGGTGCGCGCCTCCTCCTGCACATGTATACACACACAGGAACAAACATTGTTCAACACACAGACAGACCCGGCATGTGCGCTTCAACAAAGGAGGCGAATGTGGGGTGTGCGCGTGCGCGGTGTGCGCGTGTATTGATTTCGGGCGATGCGGCTTGGGGATCTTGCAAACAACGCCCCATGCGTAAAAGTTAAATTGCCAGGTGCGTGAGGGGCAGTGCAGTGAAAGAGTGCTTTGGCTTGGACAACACCGGTGCAGGGCGCGACACAACTGGATCAATCTCTCGTTCATGGCCGTTGAGACTGCTGGTTTCCACTCCTGGTCACCGGACACACGCCAACATCGTGCACGTCGGACTTGATAGCAGCTGGGAGGGAGGTGTGATGCGCTAGTGCGATACACAAACGCAGTGCGCTCGGTCACCAGTAGTGACAACACCCGGTTTCGGGCTGCGCAGGCCACAACGTCGTGCATCAGGATGGCGCCACGCAGCCCCTCAAGCACTGTGCCTCACGCACGCATGCACATGGACAATCCCGAACATTAGCAGTTGAGCACTTTCACATGTGATTCCTTTGAACGTGCACTTGCATGCATGCATGATATATTGATATCAGGCATGCATGCATGCAATCATGCACCTCACCATGCGGTTCCGCTCAGCGCGTCCTGCGTCCTCCCCCAGCACGCCCTCGGCTGCGCTGCGCACCTGCAGCAGTACGGTGCAGTCCAGTTGCCGTACCATCACATCACATCACATCACAGTGCGGTACGGTGCGGGGTCAAGGGGGGACGTCAGCGCCGTGCGGAGTGGAGTGCACTGAGGCGGACAGCAACACAATGTGAACGCGTACAGGTTGTACGCTTGAAAAGCGGAGGCTGGTTCTGAACTTCTGATGCACTGGAGACTTGCACATACATGCACTGCCTGTTCGGCCAACAAGGTTCTGAATCCTGAGATAAGAAAAGTACACGACACGACACGACAGAACATGCGACACGCTCGTGCGGCTTGTGGCACGCGCAGGTGCAACACGGCAAGTGGGCTGCCGGAGGAATGAATTAATGAAATGGTGTAACCGACTGTGGCTATAGGACACGCATGCAGTCACGTACGCATGGCGTTTCGGCATGGCAACATGCAGTGCAACCACAGCGGGTGGAGTTTGCACTGGCACGCTTTGGGGCATCACCCAGTGCCACGCTGTGAAGGGGCGCTCCCTTAAACGCTTCATACATGTGTGCGCGACGAATTTGGCAGCAGGGGGAGCACAACCAGTAAGTAGCCTGCTCTGATACGAGAGCGGCAGACACGTTTTGATGCACACACACATGCACAGCGGGTTGACGCACGGTGCTCACCTTGGTCGTGAACCCCTTTTTGGTGATAAATTCAGCAAGTTCAGGACCAAGGTCGGCAGCTGTGCCCCTGCAAGTGGCGTGCCAAGGCAGCGGCGTGTTGGCCTTTCGGACAAGGCGTCCCTCCGCAGATGGGTGCGGTTGGCACAGCGCGCAGCCATGACGCATCAGCTTCCGCACAGTTCAGGATGCGAGAATGCGAGGTTTAACCCACTTACTTGACCCGCACAGCGGCTGTCTCCGTGAGCAGGTTGACCGCGGCGGTGTCGACTTTGGGGTGCAAGAGGAGCATGCGCTTGACCGCTGCGCTGCATGCGCCACACTTCATATCCCCGACGTCTAGGATAACGGTCTCAGCCTGGTGCTCAGCAGCTGACACCTCTACACGCAGGTGAGCGCAAGCATGAGCCAGCACAACGGCGTGGTTGGTGCCTGAGCGTTGACCAACGCCCGATGAATGAATGCGTATCCCCTGACGCACGCTTATAAAAACAGCAACGGATAAAACCCCAACAGGACAAGCATCTGCAGCAGGCGATGGAGACTTGACGCTTGGCAGCTGCACAGTAGGATGGCGAATGAGGTGCACACGTACCAGGTGGTGCTTCGGTTTGAGCCAGGGCGCTGCTCGTCACCCCCCGTAAGCTGACGGACGGTCTGCTTCGATGCAGCAACAAGAAGCTGCGCCCTGTGCTGCTGTAAGACCGTAGCTGGCTCACGCTTGACGGCGCGCAGGGCCTGAGCATTGGTTCAGCGTGCGCACGCGCCTGTACAGCAGTTAGGCGCGCCATGCTGTGCTGACGACACGCCGCCTGCATCGCTCTGAATCCTCCAGACAATATCACTCCAGATATGCTAGCGGGTTGTATGCAACGCAAAAGCGGAGTTTGGCTCATTGGCTTCAAGCAGTCAAGGGCAATGGTTATCGTGCGACACTCGCCATGGTCACAGCTGACGGATGTGGTAGATATCACTTTGGCCCCGTATGACAATATTATGGGCCTGGATCAGCAAGATCAGGGCCTGCGTTTGCCGAATGGAACTCACGCTGAACGAAGCGGTACGAACAATCGCGTGTTGCCTACGCCTAACGTCTGGCCGTCAAAATTTAGTGGCATCGCAGCTGCCATACCTGCTGATTGAATGTAAGTGATCACCACCTAATACCAGCCCATAATACCATAGTTGCGCCTTGCATGCGCGACACGTTCGAGCACAGGCGCTCGCCTTGCAACGCGCCTAAACGAACCTCAACTTGAGTGGTCAAACTTACCCTTTCCAAGCACATCGTCCCTGCCCAGTGCACGTAATGCTCAGTGTTGCACATGGCCTCGGGTGGACGCCCTGGGGACTGGCACTCATACCGGCTGTGCACGCATACCTGGGTATGCGGTTTCAGGTGCACAATACTTTCAGGCAACTATATGGCAACAAGTGGTGTTGCAGTGGGCTTGAGTATGCCGACCACAGCTCTTCAACGCCAGGCAGCGTGCAGGGCAGGGCAGGAAGGTCACAGTTTAGGACTTTGCAGCACAAGCAAAAGGGGTATGATTGGTTTAAGCAGGCGGCTCACCTAAACTTCCCTACAATCAACCACGCCACTGTCTGCTGCCCTGCAGCCAGCTGCAGCAGGCCCGCCCTACACATGCGCACTACGAATTCCACCGAAACGCGAGAGAGACTGGGACAGTACATGCCAGTGGCTGACTCAGGCTCTCTTCAAGGTGCACAAGTCAACCTGGGTCTCACAGGAACGACAGCGGAACGTTCGGTTTCTGCTGCTGAACCTGCTGCTGCACGCACCTACCCCCACGCACGCAGCGTATAAGGCAGCGACTGTGCCACTACTCACACCTCTCCCAGAAACCACAGTGCCAGTGCCATGTGGAGAGTCGATGCACGCAGCTACACGCAAGGACGTGCTTGCATAATCACCCATGTTCTAGCGGCTGTCCTTGACATGCACGTCACGCACATCAAACGTCACACTATACATGCATTCGGCCCACCAGCATTGGGCACATAAAAGCCCTCAGGTACCGTGCTCGCAACCATCCCGCTTGCTAAGCCGCAGGTTGTGGCCATCTGTCCATCTGGCCACTTGCTGTCCACGCTGTTGAATTGGCTCGTCTCTCGTCAGACTCATCAATCCTTGTCACGCCTGGAGAGGATGCCTCGATCTGTGATCAGAGCCGTCCTGGTAGCCCTCTTCCTAGGCTGCGTGACAGCCAGCCACGACGGCTCCTCTGCTGCGGCGTCATATGGTCCAGATTACAGGCCTCCTTTTACGATAGGGGTGGACCTGAGCCACATTGGGGGCTCGACCACGGAGACGATGTGGGACAGTTTCTGTGAGGCCAGCACCATGGCGGACTTTGAGAGCAGGTGGTCCAAGGTGCCCATGCTCGCCCCTGGCAACAAGTACAGCCCTGAATCGCCCAATCAGTGGTATGACGGCAGTGAGTTTTGCGCATGCCGACGACCCGCTTGTGATGCGTGCAATTGCGCTTTGAGTGTGTGCAAGCGTGGGCTAGGCAAGGCTGTGACTGCAACCTACTGCTATGCAGGCCAGTTTAAGGCATGCACACGCAATAAGGACGGAAAGCACGTTTGCCTGCAACACAGCGGTGTCCGTGTTCATAAAGTGCATGCCCTCATGAACCGCGAGGCACGCATGTGGAGCACAGTGTCTGACTCAAGCCACATCTACACAAAGCTGAAGTAATCTTTGCCTCAATCACGCAGCCTGGGGCCCCAACATCGTGCAGTATCCCCCAGTCGGCTACAACTCATCGTTTCCCAGCGCCCCGGCAAACTGCTCATCCGCCCACTGGATCAACAGAAGGATACTGAACTTCTATCACTGGTTCGTTGCTAAGGTGAGAAAGTTCAGCTGTGGCATCCAGGTGCAGGGACAGGTGATGGCAGGCGCTGGCTGCTGGTGCCCTGTCAGTCGACCGTGGGGGACGTTGCCACCTGCTGACTAAGCAAGTTCCAAAGCCCGCTGACAAGCTTCCACCTCACGCAAAACAGGCGTGTGACACTTGTTATGAACATATGCAAAGCAAATTTGTCCAGCCGAGCCCTGACCGAACTCAGGTCGTAAAACTGGCAGCGAGAAGCCGCCCACCATCCAACAAAGTGATAGGGTCATAGTAGAGTGCCGCAAGGTACAGATCAATACCAAAGCACGCATGTCTGTCGGTATTTTGCATCCACAACTGCACAGCACGGTCTGCTTGGTGCTCAATCGGATCATGTCTTCGAATGGTCACGGTTTCACGCAGTTTTGAAGGTCCAAGCAAGGAACGCCGATGACCCAGTCCCAGTGCGATGCCTGACTTGAGTTGTGCACATTTGCGGATGACAGGGGTTCAACTACTGCCATCTGCACCAGTTCAACACGACAGTGCCCAAGTGGTTCCAGGATCGGGTGAGTTACGTTGTGAACCAGGTACGCAACCTCTACCGCCAACGCACATGATGCCTCGCCTGGGGTCTCCGTGTCTGGCTATTTGCGCATGGCCACGTGTTCGCCAGATACCTGTTGCAGTTCACACAGAGGTGACCACTGCTGTGTACGCTTCGATTTCACACAGGCCTTGTTGCTCCAGCGACAACCGCGTACCACCTACCTGTGCTGCTGCGTCCGCATAACCCATGCTGCCGCACAGCGTGCGGCTGCTTTCGTTCGTTACCATGATGTTGCGGTTATGTGTGCGTGCTAACAGCACAACGCTCTGCTGCTGCTGCTGTGTTACGCTGGGGCCCCGCAGGTCTGCATCCCCCTGTACAAGGCAGCTGGCAGCCAGTACGGCGGCGGGTGAGTTACTGCATGAACGATGGACAGTGTCGCGTTGGTGGCTTGGCCCTTGACTCACTTCCGCAA
This sequence comes from Chlamydomonas asymmetrica, assembly GCA_001662385.1. Classification (NCBI taxonomy): domain Eukaryota; kingdom Viridiplantae; phylum Chlorophyta; class Chlorophyceae; order Chlamydomonadales; family Chlamydomonadaceae; genus Chlamydomonas; species Chlamydomonas asymmetrica. The sequence goes on from BDDA01000095.1 coordinate 94,593, forward strand.
GCATGGCCAGACCTTAATATTTTGAGGGCTGTGTCAGTAGTGTCGGCCTCTTCATGAATCTCCAAGCACAGAAATGTGACCTAGTACAGCTTCATCCGAGACTTCATCCAAGGCTCCATGCCAGCCGCGCCCTGCCTGCCCGTGCGGCTGGCATGCACTGAGGCACCGCTGCATGCAGCCCCCCAATGCGCACCCCATGTAACAACATACATGTTGGGCGCGTGCTAGCTGCATTGATGGCAACGGCCAGGCCACCAGTGTTCTGTAATTCTGCTTGCACGCATGCATGCCGATCGATGGCAAATGTGAGGTCCTCCGCCCATCCTCCATACATGCTGCATGCATCGCAGCAACTCGGCTGGCGTATGACGCCTGACATGTCTGCAAGCAGCTAGGCCCCAGCAGACTCCCAGCAGGTTGCCTTGACGCGCAACTGTGCAAGTGATTTGATTGTCAGTTCCTGATGGATGTTGCTTGGGCGCGCGTGATTGCCTTATACTGTGAATCCGCGATGCTTGCTTGCCTGCAGCTGCTGCTCCCCCGCGGGCTTCCCCGGCAGCCAGTACGCGTCCATCCTACCCGGCATGGTGGCGGCGGACCAGCCGGGCGTCGCCTTCCCGTGTTACGGCGTGGACTGGTGAGCGAGCGCACCACCGCACCACCTAGCGCGCATGCATGCATGACGCCGCGACATGCATGCGCGTGCATGGAGTCTCGTCGTGTGTGATGCTTGTACCGTTGTGTTTGTGTGCGTGAAAACGAAGGTCAACAGATATAGCCCACGCTGTGCCTCAAGGTGTGAGGCAGGAGAAAGGGAGAAGAAGATGTGCAGCCTCATGTGCTAATTGTGCATAATTGCATCACGTGATTGAACATACGGTAGCATAGTTGATTGTGATGGGCTGAGGGCTGAGCCAGGCTGGGTCCTTCATTCCCGCACGTGTCACATCGTGTCCCCTCCTCCGTTCACGCCGCCTGCTTGCTCACGGTGCGCCTCCCCCCTGCTCGCGTCTGCCGCCCTCCCCCCCCCCCTTGCAGCTCCGACTTCACCGCCTTCACCTACAACTTCCTCTTCGGCGGCTACTTCAACGCGCTCACGCCCGCGCAGGCCTGCGAGCCCGGCATGGCGCCCGGCATGATGCTCAACATCAACATCACCACAGACCAGGACAACCTCAAGGTGCGGCACGGTCAACGACGGCCTGCAGCAGTGCGGGGTGTGCATGCCGCATGCACGGAATGTGGGATTCGGGTCGGACGATGTGCAGGAATGATGCGCGGCGGCGGTGCTGCAGCTCGCTGTGCACACTGCACTGTACAGGGCGAGTGTGCCGTTTGCACGCCTCTGCCTTCGCAATGCGTAGGGTGTGCTTGCTGCTCCACTTCATATGTTGAATTGTGGGTAACGGTCTGCATGTGCGTCAGGCACACACAGCTGTTCTCTCCCCTGTGGCCTGGTGGCTGCATGCCGTGGCTACATACCACATCGCTAATCCCTGCAGACCGTGACCCCCTTGGGTGCTTCTGCTAGCTGCTTGATGCTGCTCCCCTGCACGCTGCGTGCCCTCACAAAAACCCCACATCTAATCGACCTCGCTTGTGCTTTGTTTGTCCGTCCTCATGCGGCTTGCCGGTGCTTGCCGTGGCGCATGCGGCGCGTGCTCCTGATGTAACATATCATACCATACCATACCATGCGGCGCATGTATGCAGGCTGGCGACATGCTGTTCATCAACAGCCCTGTGACGCACGTCATCCAGTGGACCGGCTACACGCTCAACTGCAGCGGCGGAGGGCCCTTCTCCCTCACCAACCTCCTCAAGGTACGCACGTGTGATCACATGCGGATGATCCTGCAGTTGCATCTTTGCACATTGCTGTTCTCCCATGCATGCTGTGACGTGCTGACTAAAACTTGTCACACTACGGACTAACCATGCTGTGGATGCACAGCCCACCAAGCAAGTGCATGCATGCGTTACGTGAACCGTGTGCATGCACAGGCGGCTGAACAGCTACATGCATGTGTTGCCTGATGAAGTGATGAGCGACTGTGCATGCAGGTGACGGACCAGCTGCATGCATGCGTTGCGTGAACCGTTGTGCGCGCACAGGCGACTGACCAGCTGCGTACATACGCTGCCTAATGACTAGGAATGCTCCGCTGTGTGCATGCAGGTGACCGACCAACTGGACTATCACGACACCAAGACCTTCGTGGAGGCCATGTGCGCCGCCAACAAGACCGTCTACATCATCATCGACTCACACAACGCAGGACCCAACTTCAGGCCCTTTGCAGGTACCATACAGTTACAGGCACGCCCGCATGCACGGCTGGCATGCTCGTGCGCAGCTGCCAGCACGTGCGTGCATCTGCGTGCAAAGAATGTGCTTACCCAGCGCACTGCCCTGCAGGGAAGGCAGGTGCAGGGTGTCAGCGAAACCATGTGTGAGGTGGAAAGGAAGCACGGGGACCATGTGGTGTGACGATAAATGCTTGTATGCGTGCATGCATGCGGATGTGCAGGCTGGTACTACTGGCAGTTCAACGTGGCGCGGCGCGTGATTGGCATCCCTGACGCCATGGTGGGCTACAACAACGCCTCCATCGCCAACTGGCAGCTGCAGCCCGGGTCCAGCCAGTACAGCTGCTACAACGTGTAAGTGCCTGACCCTTGTGCAATGGGCTCCTATGTACGTTCAGTCCACTCAGGTTGCATGCAAGGCTGCACCAACCATTGCCATCGCCACGCCATAAGCTTCCCGTGGGGGCTTGCAATTCTGCATGCAGTGTGCATGTGCATATGCACAAGGCCTGCACCTGACGTTGACGGAGCAAGCGTGTGTCCCCACGTTCATCCGACCCTGGGCTTGCTTGTGCCAAAATCGCAAGCTGATGCATACTACCCCCTATGTACCCGCCTGCCTGTGACCCTGCGCCCTTCGCTTGTCTTCACAGGTACCTCAGCAAGCACGGCAACAACCCCATTCCGTGGCCCGTCAAGCCGGTCGCTTCGCCTCCCCCTAAGAAGCGTTCCCCTCCCCCAAAGAGGCGCAGCCCCCCGCCTAAGCGCAACGCCTCGCCACCCCCCAAGAACACCTCCGGATAAAGTGTGAAACTATCCACATCCTGCTGTTTGGGGACAGTGCGCGCAGTGTCTTGAGACAGCCTCCAGGCCCCCAGCGCAGCCCAGTCTTGACGGACGAGGTGCCGGCAGCAGGTTTCTCAGGGATAATGCGGAGGGTTCTGTGTGGGCTCCTGCGGTGCTCAATTCAGGGCACCACGAGAAGCAGCGTTCATCTTTGGATTCATTTGTGGGCTGAGCTTTGCCCTGATCTAATAACATGTGGTTGGCCATTTCCTGGCGGTATGTAGCTTGACTGGACAACGTACAAGCAGTGGCACAAGGAGGGCTGCTGGGTGGGCTGTGGGCACCAGCGTGCGTTACTGGCGCAGGGGTGTAGGAGTGATGGCAGCATGGGTGCGGGTTCCTTTCAGCGTCCTGTCACGTGCATGGTGCCTTGCCGCCGTTGGCTTCCCCGCTTAGCTGGTTTCCACAGTGTTTGAAGTGGCATGGCATGCGTGATGCGGTGTTGCTCCGGCGGACTCGCTCACGACAGCCAAAAAGGCCATGCGGGAGTAATACTGTAGCCTTTGCAAGTCGAAAGAGCGCACCGGTATAAAACGGGACGCTTGGTGGTGTTTTCATGCCCAGTTAAACTATATTTGTTTTCACCTTGATGCGCGTGCCGCATGCTGCGTCAGCAAATAAGGCTTCATCCCTTCCCTCCCTCCAGCCTGTACGCACACTGTTGCTACAAGCTGCCTGCTTGGCTTATCATCGAGCGCGCAGCAAGCTACTTCACCTGCTGCTGACATTCATTTTACTGCAATAAACGTAAGCTGCGGACCTCGTATGTGGCATGGATTTCTACCTGTTTACAGGTTTGGATTCATGGATCCCTGCCTGTTACCTGCTATGGGAGTGTCTTCATGCAATCTGCTGTGGGGAGAGGCTGGCAAGGCGATGCAAACCACCATGCGCCTACCTGCATGTCAATAATGCCAATCTCGCCTCAGGTGCACGATAAGTGTCGATAACGCATGTTGCAAATCGAGCACACGGTCCCGCCCTACATTTCAAGAACTGTGCGTGTGCGTGTTCTCGCTTTATTCACAGCAGTGTAATAGCCCGCTCATCCGGCTCCCTCATCATGCGACGACGCGCGCGTGGGTTGCCCCCGCAGCGCCATTTGGTCGTGTGCTGCCATGCACACGCAGACGGTCCCCACCACATGTGCCCCCGTGCACCCAGCGAGCACCACACATTCTCTGCCCTAAGCCTACACAGTGTGGAGGGCCAGCCACAGGCCATGGGTGGGAGCTAACACAATTCATGTTGGAGAAAAGTCGGAGGAGCGGGCAGACATATGAGAAGGCGGTCCGCAGAAGAAAAAGAAAAGTGAACATGCAATCAGCAGGCAGTTCACAGCATGTTGTGACGCGAGCCAAAAGGCTAGAAGGTAGGCATCGTACTGCATGCATCCGCTCAATAACCTGGCTTCTGCCAGGCTTCTGCCCTAACACTGTACAAACAGGCAGAAGTGATTGTGGCACAGGCCCGCCTCGGCTAGAAAGTTCTGCAATACAAACATAATGCCTAATGTTGCACAGCTCCGTTGTCTGTACAACCGCTTGAGGACGATTTTTGATAAACTGCTGACTGTGCACGTGCGTAGCATTCACCAGGATATGCCCTGCGTGGTATACGTGTACTGCATGCACGCAGCAGTTGCATGGGCTGTCAGGTCACGCCTCGCCTCAATGCGACAACCCTCACAACATGAAACAGCAACAGCAAGCACACGATGATACCTGCAACCCCCAGCTCCTACCAGTTCAACAAACCACGGAAATGCACCCACAATTTCGTGTATGTCCGCATGCATGAGCGATCAAGCGCATGGGTTCCCACACCTACGTCATTTGCTAGCAATGTGCTAATCTGCCATGCAGCGCATACAGTGCGGTACGGTGCCTCTGGCTCCGCACATCCCAAATCCAATCAGTTGGCCATCAGCATGGCAGACGCATCAGTGGGTGCGCGGATGTGCCTGTCGTTCACCGCCAGCGCCTCCTCCTCGCTGTACACCTTGCCCTCTGCGCTGATGGCGGCGTGCATCTCCGCCGCCACGCCCGCCCAGTCCTTGAACGCACGGCCCTCCTTGGCGGCGGCGGCGGCCACATCGTAGAACTTCTGCGTGAAGGCGCCCACCTCCACGCCCTCACGCCCGCCCAGCTCAGCCAGGGTGTGTGCAGCATTGCTGGCGGCGTCTGCTGGCCGCGCCTGCCAGATGGGTGCGGCGAGGTAGTACTGGCCCTACAGGCATCATTGAGCAGACGTGCATGGTTGCGCTGTGTTGTGCACAAAGTGCAACGTCAAGGTCGTTCAGCAGGGTGCAAGCGCTTTCGCTCACCTCGTTCCCCCTTATCTCTGCTCTCACATGCACGCATGCACACATGCAAGCACACAGGCATGCATGCGGGTGGGCACCCCCAGAACACACACACACACACGTGTTTTCCCCACTCATACCCCACGCAATCCTGTACACAGGGCACTGCGGTGTCAGTCTTACCCAGTGCTTAGCGTCCAGGCCCACATCGGACGATCCAGATGCAGGGTACGCCACTGCGCCATCCAACACCAGCAGACCGCCCTGGGTGAGGAGCGGGGCAAACGCGCCCGGCGCCGGCGCGGACCTCACGCGCAGCACCTTGGCAGCGGCCAGCGCACCGCCCTCTTGCAGCACCAGCAGCGAATCATCAACCGCTACGTCACCCGCCCATCACCGCCTGGCCAGTCGCGGCGTCCATGACGTGATGGTTGGGAGACGCCACGAGCATGCCGGGTTGGACGTTGCCTGGGCGGTCAAACTCAATGAATGTGTACATGGCCTTGGCATCAGGCATGGCCTTCTTGTAGTCATACACCTGCATGCAGTGCACGGCGGGACATGAAGGGGGCTGGGATGATGGACTGTAACTGATTCGAATACGAATCATGCGATGAGACACTGCCCGAGGTGCCTGTGAATGGGAAGGGCACCACCAAAACTATGATTCAGCGCCGCATCATGCATTTTGCAGGAGCAATCGGCTCAAACCATGAACGCGTGCTGCCCAGCACACTGTTGTGAGTTGTGACGCATGGCACCAAGCCAATGCAAGCATTCCCGGCGTAGTGCGCACAAGGGAAGCCGAACCTGGCAGGTTGAGAGCTGCCCTCCTGGTACGGACATACCGGAGCCATCCGGGTTGAAGACTGGCTGCCGCACGTAGCACTCCACACGGTCACTGATGCGCAGCTGCAGCATGGCCACCGACTCAAACGCCCTAGTTTTGTGGGCGACACGCGGCGGACAGTGGCGGACTCGGGGAAGCAAATGCCTGCAAGCTCCAGGCATGGCGTACATGGGAGGTCACATTACCTGACTTGCATGCTTGGCACAACAAGGATACCCAAAACCGGCCTGACCTCCCCCCTCTCGTCCAGTTCATGCATGCATGGCTGCTTCCTTTTGCACCTTGCGCACACACCTGGACTGCGCACACCTGGACTGCGCACCTGGACTGCGCACACACAACTGCTGAGTACTAGCAGAAGAGCAGGTTGGCGGCCTTGTCGACAGGCCAAGGGTTTGGATCATCGAGACCTGTTGCGTTCGTGGATAGGATGAGTGTAGTCAAGGCAAACGCCATTCATGAAGTGCATCGCATGCAACAGAAAATATTACAGGCCAAACGAACACACGCTCGTAACCATCCATGAATGGTCAGATGGGCTAAGTGATGTAAAGTCAGTCAATCATGACAGGCGTTAAAGGACGGGCCCAACAAGGCTATGAGTCAGGCGCCGGTGCATCCAGGTCAAAACTAAACTGTGCACGACATGCATCATGGTGAAGCACATTGCAAGTAAGCACACTCATGCACACTTAGCATGCAAGACATCTGCAGCGCGCATTTGGATGTGTCAACAAATCACTACTATGCTAAAACAAAAGCATGCACACTTGGCAAATGGCCCGCATGCCGGTTCCCCAATGCAATGGAGTTCACCACACGAACAGCCAGCAACCGCGGACCGCTCCACATGCGCAATGCACCTACCAACACAAGACCCCCCTGGGGGAGGGCCACACACGTTGTCTGTACATGAGTGAAGAAGCAGGGTATGCAACAGGGTGTATGCGGTGGTTTAGAGGTTCAGGGGTTTGGTTGATTAGTGCGTACCTATTAAGCTCCAGCAAAGGCTGATGAACTGCAACACACAGCATCCACTGCGTTGGAGGTGCAGGTTTGTCTGGTAGGTAAATCGCCCACACCGCGTGCTCATGTATCCCACGTGGGCTGATGCACGGAGCTGTATGTACAAAGCATTCAGTTCATTCCGTGACAGCCGCCAGACGTCCTACGCAACTCAATCAAGAGCAGGACGACGCAATACCAGCAACATTGCTGCACATACATGCACGCGCAACATGTGTTGCATGGATGGAGTCAAAGGCGTCGCGCGGTGTGCGGCAACAAGCTATACACCGGCATGGCAACGGCATGGCAGAGATTTGGCAATTATGACACCATCGTGCACTCGCAATTGCGGCGGTGGTTGCTGCGGGGCCGGAGCACCTCCCATGCACGCTTCGACTACTGAGTTTGGTGGGGAGGGCGGCGAGCGTAATGCAGATGTGTGTGCATGACTCCAGTGTCGAGGCATTGCTAACGGGGCGCCCTAGCACACCAACCTGCCATTCCTACCCTGTCAAACCTCACCTTGCTCCATCGCCGAAAAGCCCGCCAGGCGACAAGACCAGATGCTGGGAGACCGTCCCTACTATGTGAGTCCTGACACAAGGTTCGGGCTTGGCTTGGCTTCAACCGTTGATAGCCTTCAACCGCCGGAGCATTGTCGTGGACCTTACCGTCATGCGCTTGACAACAGCATCAATTCTCTTGGCCAGCAGTGTGCACGTGTTGCCAGCTCCTCGTGCTCGTCTGCTATGTCGTGCAGGTGGGACGCTTTGCTTGCCCAGAAGCGAGTCGCGTCCCTGAGGGCCTTGATTTCATCCTTGAGCACGTCTCTTGAATAACCTGCGCCGGCGGTCATAGTTGTCACCATGATGCCAAGGACGAGCGCCGTATCGCCCAACGCGCCCACCATCGGCCACCTGGCGGCAGCCCACACCACAGCTGCCAGGAGCTGCTTGCAGGTGCGAAGGTGGATTTGGCTGGTCCTCAGCCTCGGCGTCGTTTGGCTGTTGCAGCCAGTTTGGGTGCAGTCACACGTGCGATGCGTAGGGTGCGCATGGGATTTCCTGGCAGCTCACATGTGACAGCACCCAAACCGGCTGTAACAGCCAAACGACGCCGAGGCTGAGGACCAGCCAAATCCACCTTTGCACCTGCAAGCAGTTGATGGGCATTGCAGCTTCTTCAGGTATGCCTCCTCCTGACGCGACTGCCACGGCCACCAGCTGGAGCACCGGATGCTGGCAAACCAGTGATGCTCCTGCGCAAACACGGGGAGCGCGTGGTGCAGCAGCGGGCTGAGCGAGCCTAGGTACAGCGTATGTCCTGGCCTGTAGCCACACCACTCACTGCACTGTCCAACCTGCACGGTATGCTAGCATAACACACGCACGCACGCATGCACGCACACTTCAAGCTCACCGGGCTGGGGTCCAGCAGTGGCTCTTCCTGCGCCCACCTCTCCTTCGCCTCCTTGAACACCGCCTTCTTGATCTCCTTGTCTGTAAAACCATAAGCATAAGAAGCCCAGGCGACATACCCAAAACATTAGACATGGGCAACGCACTGTTGCTGCTGCAACACCCCAAATACCCTAACACGTGCTTCAGGCTTGGGCCCTGTTGAACCTGGAAGCTGAGGTGCAACCTGGGTGCAACACTGACCCACACTACGTGCCAGGTAGGCTCTGCACTTTCTGCAGGGGCCATGCTGCATGTAGCTCGCAGTACTAGGATGCAAACACGCAAGCACGCACCTGCTGCCTTTGCCGCTGCCAAGTCCTGCACGCCAGCGGCGGCGTTGGCGGCGGCGTGGGCAGTACCTGCAGGCAGTGCAACAGTGCACGGGCGGCAAACAACAACACGCACAAATCAACAGCGGAGAAGGGTGGTTGAGCTGCCACTAGGCTGCTGACCGGCCTTGGGTCGGGGAAACATATGTAGCGCCAAGTGCGTGCAGTACTGCTGCAAGATCGCAGGTTGTAGGCGCAAACCGGTGAACCTCAGCAAGGACGGTGCTCGTACAAACGGAAAACTGTTCAAAGCCGCGAAAGAGGTTCGCAGACAGGGCATTAAAACCCAGCAGCAGTAGACAACCCTCACCTGACAGAAACAAAGTCTCCTGCTTGCGCAGATCCACCAGCTCAATCTGCAGCAGTACTCGCTCCCTGACCCTCCTTGGTAGGGTCGACCTGTAGTTGCTCCTCAAGCTTGGTTATGTCCTGATCGAGTCTTGTCCTTCTCTGCTTGACCTCAGCTATGCCCTCCTGAACCTCGACCATTTCTGCAGGGGTCAAGTGTGAGGAGCGCCAGGGCTTTGCCCTCGCACGAGCTGGTTGAACCTGCCTCGGAACGTCCAGTGTCCCACAACGCCGTTCTTCACGCACCTGCGCGCAGGCAAGCAGCAAGAACCGCGTGTGCGTCAGGCCAGAGCTCAGCAAGTGCTGCCTCTTTGCGTTGGGTGCTGTCGCACGGACCCTGAGGACCTTTGCGTGACCTTTTCTTTCAGAACGACAAACCTGCCTCGCATACCAACACGTGCAAACTCACAAGGGGAAACTGCTAGTGCGAATTATGGAAAGCGCCGCCTCTGAAGCGCTCGTGCCAGTGGCTGGTAGTGGGGCCAACGCCGCGAAGGATGATGCTCACGACGACTACAACTGGTGGTTGACGTAAGAGTGGAGCAACCTAAGGTACAGTGGGTCTGCGGGCTCCTCATAAGATTGAGGAGGTCTGATGGTTGAGGAGGACTGATGGATGACGACGCCGACAACGATTCATCCACCAGATGACGCAGGCGCGGGAGGGATGGCACATAACCCCAACCTGCCTGCACGGTCGTACCGCGCACCTGGGATGTCGGAGACGCCCTCCCGTGCGTCTGAGCGCTGCATTTGCCACGCATGTGCATGGTCTTCACGCTTGCAGCTATTGCAGCATTGTGCACGAGGCCATGCAAACGCTCTATCTGCATGCAGATCCTCACTGCACTCTGACAACGACCAAAGTCCCACTCAGCAGCATCCCACGGTGCCCCCATGCGCCGCTGGTGGGAGCAGCGTGGAATACTCAGACTGCGACATGCCTGGGACTCGAGGGCAATGCTGGATGAGAGATGCCCATGGGACGCCAAATAAATAAATAAATAAATAATACACCCCGTTGCCAGGGTGCTTTTTGGGGAGACCTGCCGTCCTGCACCATGTGGTGCGAACGGGTGGCGGCCACCTTCCGGCCAATCCAATCGGGATACTCCTGGCAGGAGGGGTGCAGAAAGTTTGCAGGGCACACCTATGACCCATCTGATGTAGTCACATAGTGGCATGGATTGTACTCATCGAGAGAAGCATTTTAGCGAATAGCACGCCCGATTTGGAGCACGTGAAAGAGGGTGGGTGGGGTGGTGTAACACGGATCGCTCAGCCTTACAGCATGCACAGCTAGCATGCACAGCACGGCAGGATGCCGGCTGCATGCATCTCAGCATCTGCTAGCTTCTGGAGAGTCATCTAGGTTCTTAGGAGGCTAGAGATGCATGCAGCCGACATCCTGCCGTGCCGTGCATGCTGTGCATGCTGTAAGGCTGAGCGATCCGTGTTACCTATGGGTGTACGGCGTGGACACTACACTGCTAATGGCACAACACTGTCACATCGTGTGTGAACTATGCTGTGCTAAGCTCTCACTGTCACTGTGTACCAGCTGCTCCACACACCCTGCAAGCAGCAGTGTGGCAGATCCGGCACACGCAGGATGTCGAAGCATGCATACAGCACAGTATGCACAGTATACAACTGGTGCTAGGTGGCAGTGCAACACAGACTGCTGTGCCTGCAGTGCAACACAGCAGGTGTGCAAGTGTGCAAGTTGAGCGGCGTGTGCACTGTGCTTGAGGCAACAGCGCAGTTGTTGGCGTGGCTTTGCCAGGGCATAGTTTCCAGCCCTTACACTGTACGCACGATACAGGCCTTGCCTCGCTGCAGGCAGCAAAGCAAACCCTGGGTGTGGCCCCGTGTGCCCCGGTAAGTAACTCAAGGTAACGAAGGTTGGAAAGGGGGGATCAGGACGGTCATGCCGGTTGAGGGTCCCCAATGTGGATTAAAAGCGCTGCCATATGGCACATGGGGGGTGTGCCAACGGTGAGCATCACCATGCATAGTTCGATCTACTCGACCCCACCTGCATGTCTGTGTGGCTGCTACACACTGGCAGGCAGAAAGGGCCGCTGGTGCTCCATCTGGGGGTGGCTGGTCACTGGCATCGTGCGTGCGCTGCACGGCAGCTGCGAAGGACAGGTGGCAGTGGACCCCGCTGAAGCACAGGAAGCGTCTGTCACACCGGCGGGCAGTGGTTTGATCCTCAATTCCTCATCGCCAGCACCGAAATGTTCCCAGCAAGTGCACAAGGGCTCCATGCAAGCCGCTGGCGCGTTGCGCCAAGCAAAGCGTGCGGGAGACATGCGCATAGCTGGGTGGCGGGCGGTAGTGAAGTGTGAGCGGACGGCACAGCCTATGCTGGCCCTCACATTCATGCGGCCGGCAGCAGGTCTAATGCATACTGTGATGATGCATGCATGTGTGAAGCGTGCTCAGTGGACTGACTGGCCCAGCTGCACTCGCATGATTGTGTCGCGATCGACAGGCGTGCAGCTTGCTGCTTCTCAGATGGCACGTATGAGTATCTGCAGCCTGGACGTGTTCTTGCGCGATTGCTTGCTCGTATACATCCACGCTAGCTTGCTGTGTGTCCTATCCGTTTGTGCATGCATGTGCATTTGGTCCAAGCGAGGGCCTGGTAACCATACTGACTGCACCACGCCCGTGTATGTACCCCGTTTGGTACGCTGTGGCGTGCACGCTCAGGCCAGATGGGTGCAGAAATCAGTCCCGTTCGTCTGTGTGCGTTCACATGTGCCTTTCTACCGGTGCCACCCAGAAAAAACCTAAAACCCTAAACCCTAAATCGGTACCTACCTGGAGTCATGAACTGCCTATGACCACTGTACCCGAGGTACACAGCTGGATAGATAGCAGCATGCTGAACCCACACCTGGATTGCTTTGCGCAGCCCGTGTACCATACCATCGCGGGGATGCGGGCCGCGTTAACAAGGCCTGCACAGCATCATGCCAGCCAGCAACGAGGCGACACAGCAATTCACGCATGCAACTTGCACACATCTGGCGGTCATCACACGCGCATCCTATGCGCTGGCCAACCCACGCCATGCACGCTGGTGTGCATGTGATTGTGTGCATATATGACGGGGTGGAGGGGTGTTGAACATGCCGAGCCTGTCTGGGACTCGGGGCCACAGAGGTGGCTCGTCATCCAAGCTCCAAAACCAACTTCTTAGCGCGGCCGCCACCATCCCTTTACCTCAGCACAGCCTGCAGCGTTGTTTGCGTCCAGGCTGGTTGCGCCCTCTTAATACTGCTCCACACAAGTGCATACTGCATGCACAGACACATGCATGGGCACATGCATGCGTCACTCTGTCCTTGTCGGTGCATCTGCCTGCACACGCACGTGGGCGTGGGTGTGGTCTCACAAGGCTTCCCCGTTGGCAGCCCCCCAAAGCAACCCACTGCCCAACCTCCCACAGCCCATCTCCCTTGGACTTGGAAATCCATTTAGCCTGCATGGGTGTGGCAGGTACTGATAAGCCAAAGGGGCACGCACAAGGCATGACAGCCCGTAATACATACACTGATAGAGTGATAGAACTGGTGGTGATGGTGGTGGTGGTGCCCGATTGCACCAGCAGGCTCGGGCAACCTCGGCGGCGTCGTGTTACCCCAACTGAAAGATGCCGTGGTGCCCAGAGTGGCACATTGCGCTCCGCGTGTTGCTGATGCAGAGGCTGAGTGTCGCACTGCAACACACGCTAAGCTGTGCCGTCAGGCGTGGCTGATTGGCGGCAAGGTGGCATGTTGCATCGCACCCTATATGATGTACATACACGTGTACATCGCGTGCCCTCCTCCATGTCACGCTGGTGTGCATGGGAGGTGGGGACAGAAACCCGTGCATAGTTCCACTAAACCCTAAACCCTAAACCCTAAACCCTAAACTGTGCATAGTTCCACCAGCCCAAGGGAGTGAAGGCAAGGGTGGCAAGCTTGGGCGGTGTGCGCAGCCGGACGGAGTACGGCAATGCATGACGACGCAAGCGCCTAGAGCAGGGGGCAGTGCATGTCACTGCTGAAATCACGCGCTTGCAGCAATGTTATGTGGGGACGGCATATGAGGCTATCACTGTCAAACAGTGCAGCAATTGTGAAGCACCAACAAATGCAGCTGATGAACGATGCCCTGAACCGGAGGCTGCACCAAGCACCTGTGGTTTGACCCTGCACCTGAGGCTACCCATAATTATCCTCAGGTCACAGTTTGATGCAGCGAAAGCTCGGTGATTGCTCAGCTGGTGCCACCTGCCTCGGGCCGAAACCAAATTACACGGTGGTGCGTTGAGCTTAAATGCCGCGCAAACAGCACATCCATAAAAATGCATGAAGAGCTTGTGCTTTTCGCGTGCGTGTTGCATCGTTTCTTGTTTCCTCTGCCACTCGCTCTTGTACACCGCAGAGTTCCAGGCTGTCGCTCCTCAAGGCCTGCCACGTAACCTGCACGTGAACTTTACCACAACAGCCATGACCAAGCCAGACTTCAAAGACCACTTCTCGAACCACTCCAGCATTTATGCGCAGCACAGGCCCACGTATCCTGCAGCCCTATTCACGTACCTGGCGTCAATCGCTCCCGCCCGAGACCTGGTTTGGGACTGTGGGTGTGGGAACGGCCAAGCCTCTGTGGGCCTAGCAGAACACTTCAAACAGGTAGTGGCAAGTGATGCTTCGAAGGAGCAGGTGGAACACGCTTCCCAGCGCCCCAACATCACTTACTTGGTGTCACCTGCTGAGCGCTGCGACGCGCTTGCTGACGCCAGCGTGGACCTCATCACAGTCGCAACGGCTGTGCATTGGTGAGCCGTTGAGAAATGTGCTTGTTAAGGGTGTGCCTGCAATATAGTTGTCTGAACCTCCTGGTGCTTTTGGGTGCAATTAACGGTTTCGGGTGCGAAACGGTGTTGGGTATGCCCATGTGCATGGTTTGGGCAAGGGCTGTGCATCGTATTCTGAAGCTGGTGTAAGGTCAAACGCATATCTATGCACCCTCTGCATGCTTGAAGTGTGACCTTGGACTACAACATAGATCGTGTGGGGTGGGGACACAGCACGCCAAACGACATTTGCCTGCTGGCACCTTCTCACTGCTCCAGGTTCGACCTGGACAATTTTTACCGTGAAGTGCGGCGTGTGCTGAAGCCAGATGGTGTCCTCGCACTGTGGACATACAAGTTGCCCTCCATCAGTCCTCAGGTGCAGTCACAGAGACAGACCAATGTGGCTGCAGCTGTGGCCTATGCCCGCCCAGATTGCCGCTGCTATTATCAATCTCAGTGAGTAAAGCTATTCAGTGAGCTGCTCATACCTTTGTGGGCCGACGTGCACAGGTGGACGCAGTGTTGAGCCGTTTCTATGATGACATTATCGGGCCGTACTGGCCGCCTGAGCGCCGACTGGTGGATGAGGGTTACTACACACTGCCGTTCCCGTTCAAGGTAGTCGAAGCAGAGAGGGGAGAGGTACAGGAGCGATTCACCATGGACCTGACCTGGACGCTGGAAGACCTGCGGGGTAGTTTGAATAGCTGGAGCGGGACGCAGCGCTACATAAAGCAGCACAATGCCGACCCACTGGAGCTGATTACAAAGGACCTGGAAGCTGCGTGGCAAGCGCCACCCAGCGAGGGCAAGCTGGTGCGGTACACAATCTACCTGCGCGTTGGGCGTGTGTGAGAAGCGCATCAGGTTACGACTGAATTAGGAACATGCAGGTGGAACCCCATACACCACACGCGGTATACATGCATGATATGCTGGTTACTACTTATGTATTGCATTTTTATATCTGCATTTGGCAACGGACGTATGAAGCAAGCAAGGTTATGCAACTTGGGCAACGATTGCACGCGGCACGCCTGACCCCCAGCTTGCAATTATGATGGGGCGTCTTGCTTGGCGTGCACACGTGATGACTAATGAGTCCTGCTGCATAGGTATGGATAGTATGGAGCACGGGGCGAGTTCCTCCTCGTCGGGCTTGGTTCAGCGCTGATCGAGCTCCAAGTGCATGCAGCGCCCGGTTGTGGCGCGGTGGTATGAGCGCACAAGCACCGCACACGCGCCATCGCACGCGCCCGACAGCTGAACCTAAACATACATGGGTTACGGCGGTAGACTGCAGGCAGATGCTTGCAGGTGTAGCTGTGAGCATGGGGGATCGGGGGCACACATGAGCACCTCTCTTTGGCGGTACTGGTACCTGGTGGCCAGCTAGGACGGCTACAAGTACCATGTGGCATGCATAGCAACCGAACGCAGCATTCATGAAACGCCTGCAAATCAACCTTGACCTGAATCCGGATGCACGTGGCAAATTGCAGTCCAGGCTCCTAGGTTGGTTTGTAAGGTTGTGCTGACGCTGCGGCCACCGGACTTCGCATGCATGAGCGTAATAGGAGCGTACGCCTGAGAGTTTCGTACGTGCAGGCCATGCGCCTGCACTGGATTGCATGGCCGCAGCTGAACTGCCTGGGCGTGACGAGTGGATGCGAATATGGTTTGCGTCTTGGTGGTGGCACAACATACAGGGGGACGATTCTTGTGTTGATGCATGCTCAGCGGTTGAGTACGGGAAACATTTGAAGGCGTGCTTTGCGGTTTCTTTGCTTGCGGCGTGACATGCAGGCGTCACCAGCGACACACATGAGTGATCGCATGTCATTGACATAGCACGATGGCTCTGGCCAACGCATCGTCGTCCTCGAGGGTTTCTTGACTGTGTACGTGCAATGGCGCAGCCCGCAGCTAGGTGCGGTTGCTGGTGGCAGGGGATGATTGCCCTGACCCGTGATCATTTTGCCTGTGAGGTACTTATTTTGCTTGCGTTTGAAGCAAGCAAAATAAGCACCTCACAGCAAACGCAAGGTAATTGAAGTATGAAGCATTTAGGCAGGTTCAGACCACCTGCCCTGGAAGCGAAACCAAATTACACACAAGTGCAGTGCGCTAAGTACCCCAAGTCTAACTATAAGCTGATGAGCCTGCCGTGATTGATTGTTGCATCATATATCTCTTTTTTGTACACACGGCGCGCAAGCTACAAGCACCTTTGCTGCAATGCGAGGCCTGTCTCTCCTCAAGGCCTGCCACGTAAACTTTACCACAACAACCAGGGCGCTCTCAAACATGACGAAGCCAGACTTCAAGGACCATTTCTCAAACCACTCCAGCATTTATGCGCAGCACAGGCCCACGTATCCTGCAGCCCTATTCACGTACCTGGCGTCAATCGCTCCCGCCCGAGACCTGGTTTGGGACTGTGGGTGTGGGAACGGCCAAGCCTCTGTGGGCCTAGCAGAACACTTCAAACAGGTAGTGGCAAGTGATGCTTCGAAGGAGCAGGTGGAACACGCTTCCCAGCGCCCCAACATCACTTACTTGGTGTCACCTGCTGAGCGCTGCGACGCGCTTGCTGACGCCAGCGTGGACCTCATCACAGTCGCACAGGCAGTACATTGGTGAGAATTTCACCTAATTGCAAGTGGGTGTACCTTTGTCCTGGGTGTTTGGGGTGTTCTGAGCCCCCCGGCGCTTTGTGACTCCACTCTGGTTTCGGGCGCAACACGGTTGCTTTAGGCAGGCACTGCACTGCACATGGAAATTTCACTGCTGACGTGTGCTGCAGTGAAAACGTAAGATGTAAACTCATAAGCGCCCTCCCAACAGTGTGAGCTCTACTACCTAAAGATCGCGTAGGCAACAGCCTGAATGCCAAACAACAT
Organism: Chlamydomonas asymmetrica; assembly: GCA_001662385.1. Classification (NCBI taxonomy): domain Eukaryota; kingdom Viridiplantae; phylum Chlorophyta; class Chlorophyceae; order Chlamydomonadales; family Chlamydomonadaceae; genus Chlamydomonas; species Chlamydomonas asymmetrica. The sequence continues at coordinate 111,816 of BDDA01000095.1, forward strand.
TCGCTACTGGCACCCTGTCACTACTCAGGTTCGACCTGAGCAACTTCTACCCTGAGGTAAAGCGTGTGTTGAAGCCTGGTGGTGTCCTCGCGCTGTGGACATACAAGCTGCCCTCCGTAAGCCCGGAGGTGCGTTCGGAATGCACACAAAAAGTGACTGGCGTGCAGCCGAACCTTAGCTCTGACTCTGATTGCACTAATGGAGAGAATATCAGCCCGGCCCAGAGAGCACAACGATGCAGACTGTCGTTGAGGCCTTTGTATGTGCCAACCTGCATGCAGGTCGACGCAGTGCTTAGCCGCTACTATGTTGACATCATTGGGCCGTACTGGCCGCCTGAGCGCCGACTGGTGGATGAGGGATACTCCACCCTGCCGTTTCCGTTCAAAGCGATTGACGCTGAACTGGGAGTGGTCCAGGAGCGCTTCACGTCGGACCTGAACTGGACACTGGACGACCTGATGGGGTACTTGAAAAGCTGGAGCGCAACGCAGCGCTATATAAAGCAGCACAACACTGACCCATTGGAGCTGATTTCGAAAGACCTGGAAGCTGCGTGGCAAGCACCACCCAGCGAGCGTAAGCTTGTGCGCTATCCCATCTACCTGCGTGTAGGGCGCGTGTGAAATGCGCATAAGGGTACGAGTGCTCCCATTCTTGGCTTATACCGTATTTATTCTTGGCTTGTCAACACACACCATGTTCAGAATCTGTGGAAGTGCATGGCCACTTGGCCGGTTCTCGGTCATCATGTCAGTGATGATGGCGCAGTGACATGCAGTTTGAACCACATAGTGGTACATATGTACGCATGCTGCACGGCATATAAACCTCGTATACTGGCATCCTGCTGCAGGCAGCCACCCCTGGATGCTAGGGGCGGTTGATGAGCCGCTCGGCATCCCTCCCCTCTGCTCTCTGCCTAAGCAGATCTTGAGTTCGTTACCACTGCCTCTCGAGATCAAGGCCATCTGGGGCAGGGCGTGTATTCTCTGATTTTCCCATTTCCCGATTTCCAAACGATTTCTAGTCCTGACTTGCAGGCAAGTTTGTTGAGTAGGACACAGCCTCAGATGTGAGCCCCCCCTCCCCCACACAACACCCTTGTTCTGGGTTGTGCCACGCGGCCTTCCAACCTGCCCTGCTAGCTGTTATATGCTTTGTCTTTTGCCACGCATGCGTGATGTGCCTGAGCATGCGTGAGCGGTTACTCGGTGGTGGTGCAAAGCGACTGCGATTCTGCAAGCTTGTGCACATGGTGCAAGTCATGGTGCCCTCGGCGGGGCTCAAAAGCCTTCTCCTGCATGCACAGCCAAGTGCCGTGTTGTCCCACATTGCTTTCACTGTGTTGTGTTGTTGTATTGCGGCTGACTGATCAACCCACACCAAGCGCGGGGCACACCGATTTGTTCAGGTACCTGACTCTGTGCCTGCCACCACCATGCGAACATATAGAGTGCTGTTCGTTTGTAGTTTGAGAAGATTGACACACGGTCAGTCACAGTATAGCCACGCATACGGTACACGGATGCGTCTTGCGTGACTCACCGCAGCCCTGCAAGCCGCACTGCCAGCCTGGGATGCCGCTTGCGAGCCTGGGACTCCACTTCGGCACCTGTGAAGAGTGTGCCTTCCGTACGTGCAGCTGCTGCTGTGCGCAGAGTGCACCTTGTTGCATTCAAGCTTCATAATGCGAGCCACACGATGCCGTATTGCCGTATCACATATGGCGCCTGCAGCAGCGCAGCAGTGGCCTGACAGTTCGTGTGGCCGACCCCAAGCTGGGACGCTACCGTCCTGGGCGCTACCGTTGTGGATGCGCCAGTGACTGCTGAGTACCGGAATGATACCAAGTACCAACCCCTGTGTTTCAGGCAGGGATGTGCGCCTTGCCCTGGCAGCAGCCTGGCTACAGCACCACTTCCAAGGGTGCAACAGCCTCAACAGGACAAAGTCTTTCTCACAGTAGTATGTTTACAGTCCCATGCTTGAGACACGTACGGCCACGCTTGCAGACCTGCTGACATCACCGGCCAACGCAAATATACGACAATGCCTCAGTGCCTCACACCACAAATGTGCAAGCCACGCATACATGCTTATGATACCTACCCAGAGGTTTCATTGATGTACTGGGTACCACAACGACAAATGCTGTAAAACTTGAATTCAAATTGCGAACCGCGTAACCAGCGTATGTTGGCAGGTACGAATGCCGGTCCCCAGCAGCCGTGGCACTTCACACGGAGCTCTTATGTTTTTCGCTTTTCACGCCTTGCTTGCACGGGTTGAGTTGTTGGAGAATACAGGCGCTCACCATACTAAGGTCTACAAGGCAGCCGCACTGCATCGGTATCAGCAGCCAGCCGTTCAGACACAACAGGCTTGCAAGTCAACTGCGCGAGCGACTATTGACGCGCACGTATCTGCCACAATCCACACTACGAAAGGAATTACGGACCAACAAGCCTTGCACGTCTTATGTGGATTATGTGGATACCGGTACACGTATCACTCGGCTGGTGCCATTTCGACAGCAAATAGGCACAGGGCATGTGTGCCCGACACAAAAAAAACTTTGCACAGTTCAACGCGCCCCGCCAGCTGTTGGGCGCACACCCCAACAGCCGCGGCCTTTAAATAACTGCAAGGTCATTTGCCCAAGCCACTGGCCCAGAATACTGGCCGCAACAATCACACTGTGAGCCGCCTGCTGCATGCCGTGTGCCACGAGGCTGCCAGGCAGCAGCAAGCCGCCATAGCCCGAACGGAATGACCACCAACACCCAACTACCACGGTTTGCGCTGCGGCGGTCACATCAAGCAATCACACGCATGAAGAACATATAGCCAGAGAGGGTCAAGAGCAGTCAAACGACACAAACGATGCACACCTGGAGGTTCGCAAGGTCAACTTCATCACGGAACCTCCACCAACGGCTTGATGCAAGCTCCCACATGCACACAACTGACGATTGTACGGGGGCGCCGGCTCAGCAGAACACAAACTGAAAGACATTGGTACGGGCCTGCCAGGCGGCCAGGGTATGCATGCATGGTCCACACCCGCAGGGCGTGCGCTTGCGCAAGGACACCGCACATGCAGCCGGCACGCGCACACGCTTGCCGCCCGTGCACGAGCATGGAGGCACAGCGGTGTGGTGGGCAGGCTGCAAACGGTGGACTGGTCAATGTGACCACGCAAGATATAAGCACACAGCGGTCCACAGGCCATTGGCATTGCGGGTGTTGCTTGTTGCAGAGACTACAACGGGCACTGTCAGTGGGCATCGAACGTAGCGATGAGATGGCGGGATGTGACGTGACGTCAGGACTGGCCAGGGGGCATTGGCAGCCAGGTGGCAGCGCTGCGGCACGCGTGGCAGGTGCGGCTTGCTGCGTTGTGACGTGATGTTGTACATGGTCACAGGTGGTGAGGAAACAGCTCCGGCGGCTGAGCTTGGTGGTCATGTTGTATCGCCGCATCAGCCGCGCTTCACGGCAGCGCGTGCGCATGCCTTCTGTCCGGCGGATCACGTTTGGTTACCACGACATGATCGACGTGGGGGTGCCCGAATGCGTGTCATGCAGCAAAAGCAGTGAGCGTCATGTGGAGTGGAGTGGTGTGAGGGTGCTCGCGAGCAAGAGGCGACCCCTCAGTGGGTTGAAAGTCAACATATCACGCCGCACAGGGACAGACACCGTCAGAATGGTCCTGTTTTGTATGCGCAGCAATACGCTCAGTAGGGATAGCCATATCACTCTCAGCACAAATATAGCTCAGCTTCTCTCACTCAAAGGTTGTTCAGAATGTCGTCGGGGAGGAGGCAGGCAAGGAAGGGGCCTATGAGGGGGCGAACAACAAGTGGAATGAAAACATGCATCTGCTGCTGGTGTAGGCTCTCCAACAGGCTGAGGAGGTGCAATGGGCAAAACTGCACACTTTGGCGGACGCACAAGAGCACAGCAAAAGCAACATCCTGCGGTGACGCGGTGAGGCAAATGCGAGGAGGGTGGTTCGGCGTGCTGCTGTCCTGGATTCCCCATCTGCTGGTGCCACGCTGCAGTCACGTACGTCAGGAGGGCAACTGCCACGTAAGGTGGCAGTGCTACAGGTAGATGAAGAAGCGCTGGACAAAATGGGGGCTGGGGCTGCAACGCCACCCAGTGCTGCTGCAGCCCTGGGTCAAGGACAAGCGCAGAATAGGAATGTTGTATTGTGGTGTGGTGTGGGGCAGGGAGCATCTCAGCTTGCTGCTAGGGGTATCTGCTGCACCGGCAAACCCTGCCCCGCGCTGTATCCTGTCGTGTTGTAGAACGCTGCACACAGTATATTGCACTGCTGAGGCCTGTACGTAAATTACCACGTCAAGTTCTTCTCTCTCGCCCGCTTAGCCAGCGGTGAAGCTTGTAGCACGATCAAGGAGCTATGTGTTCGATGGGACGGGCAAATCCACTCCCTTTAGTTGATGGTCACTCCCTCAGTTGCCATCTCTTCCGATACCAGGCCAGACGGCAGGACGGAGATGTTGTTGACGTTGCCGTTGCTGTTGGCGGCGTGGTGCTGCTCGCCATGGCTGGCAGGCGCGGAGAAATCGTACATGTGTGTTGCGCCGATCGAGGTATGGCTCTCCATCTCCCGCAGCAAGCCCTGTGGTCAGGACAAATTGCATCAGCATCAGCATCAGCACACACGAGTGTCAGTTGTTTGCGTCTCAACGCATGCAAGGCAGAGAGTGACGCATGCTACAAGCCAGCAATCGCACTGCGTCGGCGAATGTGACGCAGTGCGATTACACAGGTGGATGACGGTGCTAGATGATAAGCCAGCAACATGCAATCCAGCAGGCCAAATGACCACAACAAGCTGTCCACCGCCACCACACACACAACGCCGAAGTCATTCTGCACACACGCCACCATCCCGACCGTAAGCGGGGGCTGCCCTAACGTACCCTAACCTGGGCCGCGTAACCGCCCCCGCCGGGGGCGCCCAGCCCGTTCGTCGTGCCGCCGTTGCCGGCGTCGTGGCCGGAGGGCGGCGGCAGCGCAGGCGTGCGCGGGGAGGGCAGGTTGAGTCCCAGCGCGGTGTCTGAGGAGGCGGCGGTGGCGGCGATCTGTGCCTTGAGCTTGGAGTCCATGTCACGCAGCTTGGCCGCCATCTGCTCATACTCCTGCCTCAGGCGCGCCTGCGGGCCGAGTGCGAGGGGCACGAGACACCACCGTGAGACATTACTTGTGTGAGTAACAGCGGTGCCCAAGGCACTGCGCTGCGCTGCGCAGCAGCTTGCTTGCCATATGCATGTGAGAAGCGCACAATTGACACAAGAGTGCAGCCTGGTGTGCCCTGTTGGGGAATACGTGCGTCGAGCTGACACGTGAAGCGCATGATTCCAGGCGAGGCCCGGCATGCTCGCTCGACTGCCTTCAACAACACCGCACAGGGCGGGATGCAATGCGCTGCGCAACGCTGGATGGCGGTGGCCCACCTGCTCCTTCTTGAGGTCGTCCAGGCGGCTGTTGCCGGGCACCGTCGCGCCAACTGGCTTCGATGCACCGCGCTTGACGATCACCGTCCCGTTGCCGTTGCTGCCGTTGCTGCCGCCCATCACGGCAGGAGTGGCAGACACGGCCGCAGCCACCGGCTGCTGCTGCTGCTGCTGCAGTGACTCCTGCAGTGACTCCTGGGCCGCCGCGCTTGCCATGCTGCTGCTGTCGATCAGCGCGTTCTCAGCCGCCATGTCAGCGGCGGCAGCCTTGGCTGCAGCAGCCTGCACGTACACGAACATCACACAGGGCACAAGCTCAGCACACAAGACAGGCGTTTGCGTGTGAGCATGCACGACCCGGCGCTGGCTGCCACCACCGCTGGCTGCCCACACATGCAGCACATGGTGCCTAAGCTGTCGTCTGCCTGCCGAGCCCTGCAGCACTCAGGCTGGCTGGCAGGGCTGGCAGCTGCTCCTGCATGCTCCTCTGCCTCACCTGCACCATGACCGTCTCCGCCTCAAACAGGCCGGCGGTGTAGGCCTCAAACAGCTGGCGGCGGCGCAGCTCAGGGACGGCCTGCACAGGTAGGGGTAGAGGCAGGGAGGGGGGGGGGGCACACCATGAGGCATACTTTATGCTCTGCGGTTCAACAGCGCGGTAACGCCCCGTCACCGAGCTGTGTGCAGTTGCGCAGACGGTCGAAATACGTACAAAATGTGAGGCATCGTGCTGCGACGGAACAGGCCATGTGCTGCCAAGCTGTTGCCGAGTTGTTGAGAAAGCTTCAGTATGCGTTCGATGTGCACGAGGAACCCAGCTGCTACAACAGCTTAGCTGGTGCAAAAGTTAAGTAGTAGGATTCACGCAGGAGGGTGATATGGGGACACACGCATGGGAGAATATCTATCCAGGCTAAGCCTGATTAGAGAGAGCAGAGGTCCGCTTCCTACCTGGCAGCGGTCGTCGCTGATGATGCGGCTGCGCACCAGCCCCCACGTCGCGGTGGACATCACGGGGGGGTCTTGCAGGCCTGCGGCCACAACACAACACCGCGAGTGCGCTCACCACTGGGCTCGCCAGGAAAGGAGGAGGACCAATGCAGCCACATGAACAGGGCAGCCAGCCATAGCACCCAGCCTATGCACAGCATCAACCTGCCAGATGGGTCAACAACTCGCTTGCATCTCAACACACCTCAACACAGCCCTGGTATCGCCAGCCGGGCAGGGTGTAACGCACTCCAGGCTGCACATTTGCTGCAGCGCTGATGCCGCCGCTGCTTGGCCGTGGCTCGGCGAACAATATACCCACATGCTGCCAACCTAACCCCATCCCCTGATGGCCTGCATGCGAGGCCACTGGAAGTCAATCATTACCGCTGCCAAACGGCGCCACTGCCCATCACGTCACGCACCTGCCAGCAGCGCCACGAAGTCGTCCTCTGCGCGCTTGGCTGCCGCCTTGAGGCTGGCCTGCAGCATCGTGTCCTCCATCACCTCCTTGAACAGCCGCAGCCGTGCGCCCTCGTCCACCACAGCCTGCGCGCGAGAGGGGCGCGACAGACAAGCAAGCAGGGTTTCATACAGAACGACCTGCTCCCCGCTCCTCCCTGTTGCACCGGCAGGATTTCCCATCGCCCATTTCATGACCGTGTTTGCCCCGTTTGCCACGCCGCGGCATGCGACTTGCAGCACGTTCTGTTCACTTGCCCTCACCCCACCCTGCAAGCGCTGCGCTCGCGTTACCGCCCCCTCGCCGATTCCTTTCGCACCCTCAACGCCCCGACCTCCCCCCCTGACGTTGCGGCACGCTTCATCATAGCATCCATGTATGCCTGGGCTCAAATCACACACGTGCCCGCTCACACACGCACCACCACACACCCCACGCAACTTCATATGCACTAATGCCATCCATGAATGGCCTGATAGGCCAAGTGATGTAAAGTCAGCCATACAGAACGACCAATGCACGGACAATCCATTTCGCAAGGGGCCACATCACCCAGGGGCCACAGCACCACAGCCACTAGCCATAGGTCCAAGCGCTCGCTCGCTCGCTGCTGTGGTGTACATGAGTATTCATCTTGCATACCAGAGCCATGTGCGAAAGCGGCGGCAGCGCTGTGGGCACGGCGGGCGCAGCGCTCACCAGGAATGCGGCGTCGCCGCCCAGGCTGGCGCGCACGTCCTCCCAGCGCGTGGTGGGGGGCAGGTTGGAGCGGCGGTACAGCGCCTGCGCACGCGAGTGCAGAGCACAGAATACAGAGAGGGTTCAGCTGGAACATGACCCACATGCTTGCATATGATCGCCTCACTGTGTGTGGCACCCCTGGGTGTGGTGAGCCGCACCCTTGACACACACAACCAGCACACACGCACACGCACACACACCTTGAGCGAGGCCTCCGCTGCCTGCGTGGCCTGCTCCTCCGCCTTGCGCAGCGCGTCCAGGAAGGCGTAGAAGAGCTGCAGGCGGCGCGGGCCGTCGGGGATGGCGGTCCACCCGGGCTCGTAGCCCAGCTGCGACTCGGCCTGCGTAGCAGGGCAGCAACCAAGAGTGTGTGCTCGTGTGTCAGTAGAGCCGATGCAGGCCAAGAAACCCAAGGCCACTATGCCATTATCCCACTATGCTGTATGGTATGGTGGTACCGCAGTGTACTGGTCAGGGTGCGGACGGAGCGGTGGGCTGGCGGTGCAATACGTGGTGAGGAGGGTGTGGTGGGCAGGATGTAGTGTCTCACCCACCTGCTCGTAGGTGATGGTGGGTGGCAGGGGCGGGCGCGCATCCCGCAGCAGGTTGAGGAAGGCCAGGTCCTGCGCCTTCTGCAGCTTCTGCACGCTCAGAAGTTGGGATTGCAGGCAGGAGGGGCAGCTCAGGGGTGCTGCCATCAAACAGGCACAGCATGCATTGACCTCCATGCGCCATGGGGGCCCACAACACAGTGAAGGCCGAGCACGCCTGGCAGGAGGTGCAGGGCAGGACGGGGCTGGACGCATGGGTGCACAAGCATGGATGGGTCAATTGGTGCATGCTGCCCGTGCTCTGTCTGTGCAATGATGCAGTACTGCAAAGGTGCAAGTTCTGCAGCAAACGCTCCAGCGCGCAGACGTTTTCCTCCTGCCCCCCCCCCCCCCACACACACACACCTTGGCCTCGGCCTCCATCTCCATCTGCGC
>BDDA01000095.1:121421-137802 GCA_001662385.1 Chlamydomonas asymmetrica
CGTTGACCGCAAAGCGCGCCGCGAAGCCTGTGAACTTGAGGCTGCTGGCGATGAGCGTGCTCGCGCCCTCCACCAGGCTGTCCGCGCTGGCCTTGGAGGGGGACACGTCGCCCGCCTTGACGATCGCGGCACCGTTGCCGTTGCTGCTGGATGAAGACTTGGATGGGGCTGATGCGGAGGATGACCCACCAGATCCGCCAGTCCGGCCGTTGCCGTTGCTGCTGCTTCCAGACTTGTTGTTCTCCCCGGCCCTGGCAATGGCAGCGCCCACGCTCGCGCCGCGGCCAGACGCCTGGGGCTGCTGCTGCTGCTGCTGCTGCTCCGACTCCTGGCGCCGGCCAAACCAGCCGCCAAAAATGTTGCTGCTGTTGGCGGACGTGCTGCTGCTGCCACCACTCGGGGAGGACTTTGTGGGTGAGTTGGGGGGTGAGGATTTGGAGGATGGGGAGGATTGCGAGCCCCTGCCGCCGCTGGTGGGGCTGTCCACGCTCACGCTGGAGCTGCGTGAGGGCGTGCCCAGCAGCTTGGCCCAGAAGCTGCCACCGTTGGTGTTCGCGTTATTGCTCTGGATCGGGCCGTTCCTGGCCGCTGCGTTCGGGGGATAGGAGGATGGGTAGCCGGACCTGCTTTGGGGTGACCCGCTGCCGCCGGTCGTGCGCCCGCCGCTCGCACCTGGCATTTGTACAAATAAGCAGGCCGCATGAATAAAGAACCACGCCGGGCAAGCACTCTGTAAATGTAAACACAGACCTGGGATGTGCAGTAGGCGGCTTTGCATCCAGGCATTACCATGCGTGCTGCACCTGGCTTTCAAAATGCATCTTGACCACAGCGCAGGGGCACAAGCGCAGGCACTTGCGCACCTGACATGGCTCCCACCGCCGTGGTCTTGGCCTTGTTGTACGACTTGTCCAGGTCCACCAGGCGGCGCTCCATGCGGGTGAGCGTGCGCTGCGCCTTGGCCAGCAGCGCTGGCTCCACCTCGCCGGCAGCCACCTGGCAGCACCACACGCGCAAGACACAGCACGACACCATCGCCACCAGCGGCATCACACCAGGGCCGAGCAGACAGAACAAACCGCCAGCGGCAAGCGCACCAAGGCCCACTGAGCTATGGCTCTGCTGTGGCTTACATGGTGCACAGGCAGGCATACAAAGCAATGCAGGCTCACAAGCTGGGGGGTCTGACGGCTTGCAAATGGGCAAACGTGTTCAATTGGCTCTGTCAGCTGGTGTTGCCTCACCTTGGCTTGCAGCACGCGCACGTTGAGGCCCTGGCGCTCCGTCGCGCTGGCCTGGTTGGACAGCTTCACCTCAATACCCTGCGTGAGCCACCATCAACACAGCGCACACAGCGCAGCGCTCATGACACGGAACGACCATGCACGGACATGGACATACCCGCGCGTGGAGACAGCTCCACGCGTCGGCCGACGCGCATTTTGCTACAACCTTGACTGTTTAGCCCTCGCACACCGTGCTGCTGTACGCGCAGCCTTCCATGCACCGCATGCACAGCCACCGGCTGCGCACAAAGTCCTGACGTAGACTGCAGGTCTGGCTACGGCTGGTTGAGCTCGGTTGGTCGTACGCTGACATGTACGGGCGCGGAAATGCCCCTCGTAGGTGACCAGCGATGGGGCTTTACCTCTCTAGATCCGCCACGGGGCGACAAGGTCATGGTGTGCATGATCGAGTTCGTGTGCCTGCAATGTGCGCGGCCCAACGTTGCGCCCCATCAGCGTCTAAGCAACCCAACAAGCGCGGAACCAGCCGGCATTGCTATGCTGCAGTGTGTCGCCTCAGCGACATACCCTGGTTGATGATAAGAAAAATTGCATGCCGCATCACTCACCGACATGCTGTCCGACAGGCGCTCCCACATTGAGGAGAACGCGCTCTCTGCAAGCCAAAGATGAAACACGATACGCGCAGTTAGCCCAACTGCGGATTTGGAATGAGAATACTGCGTATGCAGGAGTGCGACAACGGTAGCACCCTGTGCGGGGCAGCCCACATGATGGCAGGATGTTGTGCACGTTGGGGACTCAGGGTGCACACCTGCCGGGCCCTCGTCCGCAGTTGCTCCACTGCCCGAGGCAGGTGTGTTGGACATCATGGCTGCGCTGACCGCCGCCGCAGCCTGCAGGCGCTCCGCCTTGCTGCCGCCGCCGCCGCTCGTCTTTCGGCCCCTGCACCCATGCATGCAGCCAGCAAGCGCTTAAGTAAGGCAAGGAATGGGGAGCGCAGCAGTGTCGACATATGTCATCTCACTGAGCAGATCCCGGCCGCGGTGAGTCTAGCCCTTGTGCTGTTGGCAAAGCATGTGTCATACATCACCAGCCCCTTCCAACAACCATGGGAATGCATCATCCATACACATTAATGCCGTGCCTGGATCCTGTTTTCCTACACTATTGCTGGCTGGAACACTCCCTGCTAGCGGGCCCACCAGAGTGAGTGATACTGCACGCGACCCACCTGATGCTAGGCTCAGGCAGCGTCTTGGCCACCTGCTGCTGCTGCTGCTGCCCGCTCGATGACTTGGACTTGATGCCCAGGAAGCCAAACAGGCCTGACGCCTGGTTGGCGGTGGTGCTCAGCTCGTCCTGCAGGCCCGCCAGGCGGCGCTGCATCTTGTCCAGCACCTGCGCCATCCGGCCGCACGCATCCATGCACACGAGCGCGCAAAGGAACAAACAAGAGTCAGGCGGCGTGGACGGTTGTCTTGCGACCCCGCCAAGCTGATCCTGCCCGCTGAATCTCAGCCATGTCCCGAATGCATCGCAGGATCGAGTGCTGTTTGCTACGTCCGCAGGCTTGCATCAGGCCAGGGCTGCCAGACATGCTCGTTCAGTGCTTGCGTGCTGCCTCACCTTCTCCTCCTTGTTGAGAACCTCGGGCGGTGCCTTGCCAGCGGTCACCTGCAGTGCACACCGCGTGTGTTTTTACAGTGTCAGCGCATGTAGACATGCAAGCAGGAGAACGTGTGTACATACATCTTTGTCATGTCGGTCTGCAACTGGCATACACGCAAGCGCATGCCTGCTGTCCCTGTGCCTCCCTTGCCAATGTGCATTTGTGGATGCGCCCCTCCCAGTACGCACCTGGCTCTTGAGCCGCTTGACGGTGGTGGTCTGCACCTCTGTCGCACTGGCCTGCTTGATGAGCTTCGCCTCCAGGTCAAACAGCTTGTTGGTCATGTTCTGCCACAGGTCCACCGCAGCGCTCAGGGCGCCAGCGCCAGCCTTGCCTGCGCACGCGCCATCCGCGCACACCGACCAACACAACGGAGTTTTGATGGGGGCAACCACCACCACCGTCAGACATGTGCTTATGATGCTCATCGCAAGCAAAGCGAAGCGCTGTTGTGGTACACTACAGGTACTCAGGCAGCCAGACCAGATGGATGAAGCGGAACCTGGAACTGGACAGCCGGCTTGGCTGCACTACAAGATGCATGCAGGGCAACGCCGATGATGGAAAACACCCGCACACATAGGGAATGTGCGAGCACTCGCCTGTACAGCCTCCACCTACCTGGACCAGCCGCACTGGACGCCAGCGCCGGCACCATGGCGTCGCCGTCGTAAGAGCCCAGGCTGCCCCCGGTAGAGCCGCTCACGCTGCGGCCGCCCGGGGACCCCCGGCTGCCGGTGCCCCGTCCGCCAGCCACCAGCGACTTGTTGGGGCTGCCGCTGCCGTCCTTGCTGCCATTGCCGGCAGGTGAGATGGAGGAGGAGGAACGGCCGCCCACCACGACTGACACGGGCGGCTGCTGAAGCAGGCTGCCTGGCTCCACGGCGGCCTTCAGGTACCTGTATGGCGGCATCGCACACACACACGGTCAACCCGTCTGATGTCCGACGTATGCAAGGTGTGCATCGTGCGTTGTTGTAGCAGTAGGCACCCCAGGCCTCAGCAAATGGCCGCTTCAAGCCGGCTTCAAGCGTGATACTCGGGTACTGACTTGTAGACGGCAAATACGCAGTTTGTCGTGAGCACTGGTCCAGTTGAGGAGCTGCTAGCAATGCGCATGTGATGATGAGTTGCGGTAGCTTAGATTCCGGTATGCGCAAACCGACCTGTGCTTGAGCGCCTCAAAGGCGCTGATGCGAGGGAAGGGCGAGTCGTTGACAAACGCCACGCCACCCTGGTCGTCCACCTGGATGTGGCGGGGGTTCAGAAGCCCCTGGAGCAGATCCCAGCCTGCACACCAACATGCACAGCACATGCACAGCAGTAGGTACCAGTGCGGGGCACCATGCCACATGCCAAAGCCATTTGGGTCACTATGCCTGATGCGGACGCAGCCCCGCGAATCTCAGCTGGGGCTAACCAAACCACGCCCCATTGAGGCTCATGCGCCCCCGGCAAGAAGCGCAAACACACACAGACACGCACCTGCGCCGTTCTCCATCTCCAGCAGCGCCACATCGCGCGTTGTGAGGTACGTGCCCTTGCGCCACGCCTGAACGCACAGTAGCACGACACAGCGTTGATCACCGCCCATACGCCCCGGCTGGCGGCATCAGCAGCTCAACTGGTGCAACAGCGGTATGCCAGGCCGTGGCCAGCAGCATGTACATGGCTGTGTGCGTGTGGGCAGCCAGCGGCGCTACATCCAGGGCATGCACAGCAGCCCCCCACCTGCAGGTTGTACTGGTACTTGGGCCCGTACTGTGCGTTGAATTGACGCAGCGCACGGTCGGTGCGCGTCGCAGGGATGGCCAGCTGCAGCATCAGCATGCCTGGAGGCAACAAGCAAAAACATGCATGTGATGAGGTCCCTCGAGAGCAGTGACATGATGACACCTTCTTGGGAGCACTGCTTCAAACAGATTAAAGGTATGAAAGCCAGGCATGTCAGCACGTGCGCCTTGAAGGACCAAGACACCGGTGCACACCACCTCTGAATGTCATTCTGAGCTCATTCTTAGGTGCAAGAAGGCACATGCCAGCTGCGGCCTGGGTTTCTGTTGCTTGAGCAGGCACCTCACCGGCAGACCATGTGTCGAATCGGTCCGGCTTGTGCTTAGCCCACAGCATGGGGCTGATCGCCATCTTCAGCATATGCTTGGAGATGTGCGGTGAGTCCGTTGGAAGCACGTACTGCGTTGGCAGCAGCGCATGAAGCACACCAGGTGAGCCCCGCTGGTCCCTAAATGCAGTAACCTGAGCAAACAGAGCAAACGCGTGCAGCACGATCCTGCCTGATGCAGGTGGCAGCATACCTGCTCGGGAGGGCAGTAGTTGAGGTCCAGAATGGACTCCCCGGGCACATAGTTGGTGCCCGTGCGTAGGTCGGCGCATGCACCCAGGTCAATGAGCTTGAAGCGGCGGGTCTCCTCAGTGAAGATGATGTTGAGCGGCTTGATGTCACGGTGCACGAGGCCCGCCGCGTGGAACGCCTGCGTGGGTTCCACGACAAATCACATATGAATATTGTTACATGATTAGCATGCAGTATATGGAAGCGCATGGGTGGGAACGCTTGGCTTGCAAGCACGCAAGCACACGAACGGGTGTCTTGAATATGCCTCTGCACACAAGCACATCATCCATCGCTGACTGGCACAGTTAATCTCCCTGATGGCGGCATGGCCCACTACGCCAAAGCTATGTAGCAAGCTTGCGGTGCATGGGGACTCACCGCCAGTCCCTCGAACACCTGCTTCATCACGGTGGCCACCACCGCACTCTCTGGAACTGCCAGGTCCTGAGCCAGTGCACGGAGCGTGTCACGGCGCCTGAGGTAGTAGCTGAGTGTTTTGCTGCCCTCGTACTTCCACATCTGTACGCCACCACAACAGCATGACAGCTGATTATCTGGTTGCACGTGCGCCACGCAGCTGAAGCAAGACACGTCAGGCGCAAGCGTGCCCTGGCCCCCAGCACTGAGCTGACAACGCACGCAGTCAGATATCGTGTTTTGCTTTGAGTAGGGGGAAAGTAAGGCCAAAGTACGGTGCTGTCACATGCTGACGCGAGCAAGGTCAACCAGCTGTCTGGTCAACAATGTTGAAAGCGCGGCATTGACGCTCCAACACGGGTGGCTGGAGCTTACAGCAAGCACACCACCAGCTGCAAGGCTGCAATTGCGGCTCTGCAAGACGTTCGCTGGCCCACCGCTCTTGGCTGGAGCTTACCAGCCACAGCCCGGGCGTCAAGCGGGCCGTCGCCTCCGCGTCTGGCACTTCACAGTAACCAAGGAAGTCTGCGCAGTGTCCCCTCGCTACACGAGAGGCATACACGTTCAGCAGGTGCTCCATCTGGCCCATCTCCTCAGCACCCTGCGAAATCGGTGTGGCAAAACAAGGGTTGACATACAGTCAGCGCGTTGCTGACTTGAGTTTGAACGCTTGCTGCAAACAGCCCCTGTGCTGCAAAGTGAATAAGCTTTGGTTGCATACGCCAGGATTGCATTCCGCACCCGTGTGCCCGTGCGGACAACACCCCCAGCCAGGTCACAGCACGATGCCTTGACCAAACCCTTGCCTAGGGCAAATGATGGGCTGGCAGCCTGCCCTCCGTCAAACCATGCTTACCTCGACGCGTGTCTTAACACGCTTGAGGACCACGCGCTGCTGCCCGCTGGGTGTGTCCAGAGTGCCCTGGCAACCGAGGTGAAAGAGGAGGAAAAGTGCTCAGGCAACAAACAGCTCCGAGGCTGAGACAAAGACCGGCAGCACTCGACAGACGAGCGTGGCGCACCTCAAACACCTGGCCGAAGCTGCCCTCTCCCATTATTCTCTGCACTTGTATGTTCTGAGGCAAGTAGACTTTACCCTTGGAGGACAGGTCGGCCCTCACAGTGCAAGTGCTGCTCCTGCTCCGACTGCTGCACTGGAGCATACGCCAGGGAGCAGTCATCCGCGGCGGCAGGCTGGAGCTGAGTCCCAGAGGACGCAGCATTGAAGTGTGGTTGCAGCTCCTGTTCAGCATCCCTTGCCGCTTGCTAGTTGGGCTGGGTGAGGAACCTGGTACCCAGGCCAAACGGTGGCAGTTGCAAGTGGCTAAGTGTCGGAGATGGGCTGGTTAGCAAGGCAGACGCAGCAGGATGGCCATCCGCTGTGCTTTGACTGGGCTCGAGCTGCTGAGAAACAAACGATGAGGTTTTGGGTTGTAGAAACCAAAGGTTTTTTCTGAGTTCTTGGGTAAGGGAGGGAACGCGCCGCAGATTAGGCCTCGACCTCCACACGCTACATGTCAACACATCGATGCCTCCTTGCTTGCTCGCGAGTGACAGCTTTGGGAAACCCAACTGTGCAAAATTTGCACAACAGGTGATTTACTCCAGTGGGGGCCACTGGTGGGGCCTGCTACCGAGTTGCCCATTTCTGCTCGCTCTTTCAAACTCTCGGCTGTGCACAATCAAAGGCAGGAGAGAAACGTGCCCTACTCACTCTACTCCACTTGCTACTTGCTCGCACCCGCTGCTGCAGCCAGAGGGTTGTGGGTTGCACGCTTGGCCTCGAACTGATATGACACCCGCTAAGCTGCTCTATGGCTGGCCTCTTCTTGCGCCTTTCGAGCTGAGCAGCAAGGTGGAGCCATACAAGGTTCGTACACCCAGTGCAAGTTGCCATCCACGATGCGTGCTCACGGTTTTGCCGGGTGCTCCGATGACCCAAAACCTCCGGCCTCGGGGCACAGATATTTATCAAATTATGTATATGGCTGTAGGACGGACAGGAAGTGTCATCAACCGTTCAGATGTCCAGCTTGCAGTCGCTTGCCACCGTGCATCCCACCCACCCACCCACCCTACAACAGTCGTCAGCAGCGCTGAGTAACGCGTGTGTGGTTGTATGTGTTCGCGCACTGCGCAGAGGCTGCTGGCCATCCTGCTGCGACCCACCTGCGTGAGCCTATCTGTGTCCAACGAGTACCTCAGCCTCGCTCAGCCTGCAGGGTGAGAGCGTGTCGTAGCGCAGTGCGGCGTGTTGCCGGCTGGCGTACACACTCGTAAAGTCCGCAGTGCGTCACTGTGGCTGGTTTGTGCGTGTGACGGTCCGCCGCTGCTGCTTCTACATACCTGACCTGCAAGTGCATTAATGTGAAGCTAGGCCGCAATTGGTTGCAACATGAACGCAGTGCATGCACGATGCGCATCAACCTAGGGGTGCTGACAGAATGTGCTGCGCATTGCACAGAAACGCTATGTGCTCCTCTGTTATCAGCGTGCATGCATTGCATGTATGGAGTGCGGCAATGCATACCAAAACAAATACGCGTATAGATAGCGGCGGGTTCACGCTGGCTGTTCGTACGCTGTATGTACATGCGCCTTGACATTCTGTTGCAAACTTCTGATGCATTGCGCGCTGGCCCTGATGGTGCAGGGCGTTCCTGCTGAGGGACGGGCCCTTGGGGGGCGTACCGCAGGGCGCGCTGCGCCGCCTGCTGCAGCCGTGGATGGGGCAGGTGGGCGGCGTCGTCATCGGCTGCGAGCACACCCCGCTGCTGGCCACCATCCTCCTGCCGCCCCCAGGCTCACCGCATGGCAGCGCTGCCACCTCCACCAGCACTTCCACTTCCACTGCCGCCGATGTGGGGGGCAGCTCTGCCCCTCAGTCCCCGCATGACACGGACGCCTGCCTACGCAGCGTCCTGAGTGTACTGCACGCCACGTCGCTCATCACTCCTACCACTCCCCCGCAAGGCGGCGCAGCACCCAGCGCGTCTAGCAGCAGCACCAGCAGTGGCTCCGGAACCGCCGGCGCGGGTGTCCTGCGGGCGCCGTTGCCGTTAGCCTGGTGGGACCGTTGGGACCCTAGCGCGCCAGCCTCCTGCAGGATTGCCCTGCCGGCAGGCCTCCCTGGAGCATCAACCTCCACTCCCGCAGCTGCCAGCTCAGCGTCGGCATCCGAGGCCGGCATGCTGGTACCTGACGCACGGTCGCTCGGGCAGGCGCAGGGGGGAGTGGGGCTGACGCAGCAGGCAGCCGGCGGGCGTGAGCCTCCCTGTAGCATGGCGTCGCTCTTCCTGCAGCATTACCTGGACTCGTTAGGCTCGCTCAACACGTTTGGGTGAAGGAATTGTAGCTCCAAGCGGTGGCCGGTGCAGCCATGCACCCAACCGGGTTGATTTCATCAGAGAGGATCTGTTGGCGGCTGGCTTGGCTGCTGGCTTGGCTGCTCGAACGGTCGTGTCACTCGTGTGGCATGTGTGGCACATAAACATGCCGGTGGCGTAACCGCTGGTTGCTTGGAGCAGCTGAGTACACAGGTCTGCATCATGCGGAGGGCGGCTTCATTGCTGTGCCCACCGATGATGCTCGTGGTGTAATGGTGTATGCTGGTGATGCGTCTGCGTCGGCATTTGCTTGCTGGCTTGCTGCCATGTGAAACTGCATTGCCGCTAGTAAACGGACGGCAGCGTGCCAGCATACGGGCGCATGCAAGTCAATGAACTGTCGTGCATCACTGATTCACTGATCGCGTGCGGTTAAACGAAGCTGTAATGGAGCTGTATGGCGTCTTACGTATCAAGTGTATGGCACCCTTATGCGTGCCTCAGCTGCCATATGATAGCCTGCAGGTGCATTGCACCTGCCTTCATGTGACAGCATCCATGCATGTTAACCATGAACCAGTCTTCTGATTGCGTTTCTGCATGCATGCGATGACTGTAGGGCCCGCAGCTCCCCGCTGAGTGTGTTGTACATTGCGGTATGACGGATGCTGTGAAATGCCTTAAGCCAGGAAGGTCAGCGACATCACCGAGACCAGACCAGAATGCGGGACAACCGGACAAGCCCAGCCAGCCGGACACAACCTACAGTGCAACAGCAGTGACGTCGTTTCTGTACCTTGAACGTCGTTGTGGGGAGTGGGGACTGCCAGCACACACAATGCAGTAGTTGTGCCCGCCCCCCAAACCTGCATTTGAAAACATGAAGGGGGAACACGCCCCCTCCACAGGCACACACACCTCACGCATGTGCACACTACACGGCTCCACGGGAGTCACACTGCTTGGCCCCACGCGAGCAAATGCTGTTAACATGCTCGTGTGTCCTGCGAGCGCTGCCCCCTTGGCTTGACTCACCTGCACAGATTGCACGAGGCTCTGCCGCCCCCGCAGAGGCGTGCCAGCGGGCGGGGGGCACGCCTCTGGAGATGCCCAGGCCGTTCGGGGCGGGAGTGGGGCATTGCCAAGGATGGGTTGTCCGGCGCAGTGCCAGGGCATCACATCCTGCATGCCAGGGCGCAATCATTTGCAATGGGCAAGCAGGCATCAGAGCAGGCATTGCTGCATCCCTTTGTACGGCCTTGTGATACCTCATCCTGTGGAGGTACCAGAGCTCAAAGTCGGCTTTTAAGCTATAGCTGTTCTTGCCACGTCACGTTGGCGCGTGCTGAACAACGGCCCTGACGCGTCTTGCACACAGCTCTGACGCAATTCAAGATACGGAGCACAGAGCCAGTTGTAATCAAGCTTGTACTCTGGTCACTGGGTACTCACCAACGTTCATTAACACAAACAAACCATCTTCGGTTATACCAGCTCCTTTTCCTTTGCAAGCCTTTGGCGTGTCTGTCCGCCAGCTGCAAGGCGCCGTGATGGAGGGCCAAGGAGGTGCTCCGGAGTACAACCTTCCCAACTTAAGCAGAGAGGACAAAACATGGCTCAGTCGGAAATACCACAAGCGCATGCGGCTTGCAACAAATATCACGCTCGGTACGCACACGTTGCTTTGTCGTTACACAGGTCGCCTTCTCGCCCCTTCACCCCCATCATCTTTTCCAGTCTTCACTTTCTCAGGTCTCTCACAAGGCACCCTGCTGCACAAACTCCATAACTGGCTCCGCAACCTAACTGGCTGCTTGTTGTGTCGTGTGGGTGCTGGCTGTAGGGGTTGCTTTCTTTGCATGCTTGACGTTTGACTGGGACACCTACTTGGGGACCGACAAGCACGTCTTCCGGCACATCAGGCCAGGGATACGACACACGCTCGACTGGTTCTACGGCGTGCAAGCGCCTCCACGACCACCGCGCAGGAGCGCAACGCCCACGGAGGACCTGGCAGAGTCGTGACAACACCGCGCCTTGGAGGCAGCCTCTGGAACACCACGCCTCCCGAATACGGCATGCGATAGTCGCAGTGGATGTGACGCCGGAACCACGTGCTTGGGCAGCAGGGGGTGCACGTGTCAGCGGAAGCGCACAGCAGCATAGCAGTGCAGCCCTGCATTCCAACTGCTGAGGGCAGGAGGCGTTGCACAAGGGCTCAGGGCGGGTAGCAAAGGCGGCGAGGGCAATCACCACGCATCACCTGCGCTCACGGCAGGAGAACAGGGGCCGCCTGGTACGGTCAGCACCCCTGGCCTGCCACAGACGCGCGGCAAACATAATCATGCCGGTTAGAGCTGGAGAGTGCGCACCGGAGGCCTTCGAGGGGGCCTGAACTCACCACACAAGCCACACATGCCTCTTGGCTGGATTGTCAGCACCTGCCTTTTGGCGGGGGGGCGGGGCCGGATAGACTAGGTGCAGTATGTGCGGATCGGCATCATGCACGTTGTCGGCAACAGGAGATGCTTGTTGGCAACCATGGCTCGTATGGCTTATCACCGGCTTGATTATGCTGCCCGAGTACTAAAGGCAGAGGGTTAAGCTCATACTGCCAACGAATGTAAGCCAATCTCGCTTGCATGCTTCGCATGCCAGCACGTGGCGCAACACGCCGCTGCATCAGTGTCCCGGTCCGTACGGAACCACACGCTGCATGCTGCCACATCTACCGCAACATTCCGCCCTTGCACGCAGCCCATCACTCATCAGCCTCCACATGCAGTGCTGCTAGTGCCACCACTGCCTGTGTGGCGGCCGGCGGCTTGTAGCAAGCAGCAAGCGTGCCAATGGCGCAAGTGCGTGCCGCTGGCAGCCGCTAGCAGCGGCCACATACACACGCAATGTGCAGCGAGGGTGGTGCTGCATGAAGTCAATGCAGTGTTACCTTGCTTTGCTCACATACTGTATGTTTACTGTTTAGCATGTGCAGCGGAATGTACTGCGTGGTTAAGCGGCGGCGGAAAGCCAGGTTGAACACCTGCCTATCTAGCTCTCTCATGACAACGCGTGCACATGTGCCTGTGCTACCTGGCCCAACTATCTGGGATCCCAGTTACACACACATGCTGCTGCAACATATTCCTGTAATCCCTGACCGGACATGGCATTACAAAGCAAAAAAGGCACTGGTGCGTGGCGACGTGTGAGTGAGGTGTGCACGGAATGATCACGCTGCTTGGCCCACGCTATGGTAGAGCACGTGCCCTCTCAGCCTTGGCTGTGATAGGTGTGGTAGCAAAATCTCTAGATCAGAACTTGTAGTGAATCACGCTCTCTGGTGCAGCATATCCAAGCCAGAGTGGGCGGCATGGGGGGGTCGGTGTGCGATGGGACGGCCAAGCATCAAGCGCCCTTCATGCGCTGCTGGTGACAAGTGTGGCCATTGACTCACATAACATGGTGTGCTGCGCCTCCGCAACGCCATGTGGTGGATTGCTGCGCTCAATTCGCGTGCAGCAAGCTGCACCGTTGGTGCCCCTCAACCGCGTGTCGCCTGATGGTGCCCGGACACCCGCAGACCGGTGATGCTTCTGCATTGTGTAAAACCTGCTGGGACGCTGCTGGCTGGCTGAGAGACCGCTGCCGGTGCCGCCGGCGAGCGCTGCTTGCCACGAGAGCGCAGGCCAGACCCTTGCTGAGTCCTCCACTGTTCTGCAGTCCCAAGAACGTACGACAAGCTGAATGGGTTCCATGCAGGTGCACGTCGGCACGAGCATGCCAGTATGGATTTGTACAGAGCTCAACATGGATCAACCGGTGCAATTTTCATAGCGGAGGCGTTGGCGCCTAGCATTTGGTACTTTGGCATGGAGCAGGAGACACGGCAGGACGAGCTACACGCTTGGAGGTGATCAACGGCTGCACCGACAGCTCTGCGTAACCCCGCATTACACATCGTTGGTAGTCCTGGCTCCAAAGTGCAGCATATGGAAGTAACTGCACGGCCACATGCGCCTGGTTGTGGTTGCCCCCCCACCGCAACAAGGCCGGGTCGTCAGCGCTGCCACCGCTAGCGCAGTCTAGTCGACCCTAACCCCCACCAGGTCAACACCTGTAAGGTATTCACGAGCACCCGCCCGGCTCCCTGCCTTCCGCTGCACGCACACTTGGGTATGGGTTGCAACAGTGAGGCAGAGAGCAAAGCGAGGTCTCGGGGCTACAAGCGTGCATGCATGCTAACAGGCCAGCAGCAAACACATCACAGCGAAGCGGTGCCAGCCCCTGGTAGCGCACAACTCGGTTGCGCTGCACGCAGCTGCAATCATAGGAAATTCGGCATTGCCGGGGTTTCGGTTCCGTCAAGGTTGTGCACTTGTGCTGCAGACCGACGCCCAAAACCCGCACAGCAGCACGCACCGATACCGTTATTACCTAGACAACAACAACAACAAATGACATGGCGACGAAGTCGCGCAACTACTCCCGCCCAACGCCACGCAGACAAGTCCTAATAGCTGCAAAGCAGCGAGGACACAGCCACGCAAAGGGAACCTCCCGTTCATTCCCCAGGCAATGAGGGTTGAGTAGCGGTATTCAGGTTTTGTAATTTTTTTGTTATTTTGTCGAGAAAGCAGCGGCGAAAGCAGGACGAACGATGATGGTGATTGCCAGAACGTAACAAGGCAAGGGAAGCCAAATCGGCTCCTGATGCCTACCTGCATGAGGCAGCAAGCGGGCATCAACCGATTCGGTGATGCCTGGGGGCGCCTTGTCAAGGAGCTGCGCACAAGCGACACGATGCATGACTAATCATGATGCGTGTGTTCTTGCCTTCGCTCCCTCACACGCAGCACCCTGTTTAATACGAGCGCTGACTGCCTGCTGCTGACGTGAGCGGATGGCAGCAGCAGCGCAGCCCCTAGGGCAACCCACATGCGCAGCAGTACGGCGCAGCATTTAGCATTGTTGTTATAGCAGCGGTGGCAAAACGCGTGGCTGGTTTCGCCAGGGTGCATGCATTTGTGCGACGGCGCTTACGCTCCGGCGTAGTCTTGGATTACGCAATGCCCCCAGCGCAAAGGCAGCACTGCTGCAGCTGCGCTACATATGACGGACGGAGGCATATAGAGTTATGGTGATAGCGCAGGCGGAGGGGACACGGAGGAGCATGCGCGTGTGCGTGCGACAGGCATACCCCTAAGAGGGCCAATGTAACCCCTAAGAGGGTCCATATAACCCCTAACAGGTACCAATTGGCGATTAAGTACCTGTAGTGTGCCCCTCCCAACATTGCTCGTGGGTGCTGGGAAGCTCAGCGCTGCTGCGAAGGGCCGCACATACAACAACGGTTGTGCAACCATTAATTTACTATTCCATGTTAGTACGGCAACTACCACCCGTTGCCGGATGACCCAGCTCACAGCGTATGAGATAAAGCCTGGCGGCGTAATCAGGGGCAGGCCAAGCTAAGGCAAGCCAAGCCAGCGAAGCAACAATGCTGTCTGCTTAGGACAACAGCACGAGCAGGCACTTGTGTGATGTTTTTGGGCTTGACCCAGGGCCATGGTTGAAGCCAGCAGCCTGCCACAGCATCCATCGCAGGCGTCTGCGGTGAAACCGCCATCTGTGCAAGCTTGCAAGGGCATACCGTAGCCAAGCCAGCAACACGTTTGGTTGCCTATTACCGATAATGCTACAACCGTTAGGCAGTGCCAGCCGCTAGGGAAGTGTGCCAGACGCTCTGCACTCACCAAAACACGAATGGCAACCAGTGAGGTGTGGTGCTCTGGGGATTGTAGGCGGATGCAAGCTGGCCGGCGCAAACACACAACGCAAGCAAGCATACAGCATGACCGTGAGCGACGTGTATTTGCCAGCGCACCAACAATCCAAGGCAGAAACAGCAAAGAATACTGTACGGTGCGGATTTGGCGAGCGACGATAAAGTAACGCGGACACGCGCTGTAGAGTCGGATGTTATTAGTGACCTACACCCTCTCGAGGACTTACCCCTCCCCCTCCCCCCCGTACACCCCCGCCCCCCACCGGAAAAAACCGAGAAAAACCGAGATAAACACCCACACGCTTTGTGAATAGCAAGTGCGCTGCGTTCTACAGAGCCGACGAGGGGGCACGAAACGCGTATCGTGTTTAAGCCCCACACGCACGAATTGGTAGCGCAAGAAGGACACCCCCCACCCCCCACGATCTCAGCAACGAGGCCACGTTGTGAAACGTTCTACGTGTGCGGCGTGGAAGATGTGCGGAGGAATGATTGCGGCTGCACAAGCTGCCGCCGTGATTGCCAGCCGCGGACCTCGTTCCGCGCTGCCTTTCTCCGAGGCGGTTTGCGTTGCAGCAGTGCAAGATGGCGTTGACAGGGCATGTGCGTCTAATGTTGTCGCGTTGCGATGTACGGCTCGGACCTGCGGCCGTGTTGTTAGACGGGAACTAACTCGGACCAACACAGAGAAATGGGCGGTCCAAGATGAGGAGCGGCACCAGGGCTAGGGGTCACGCTGACCGGGTTGGAGATGCGGGCGGTGACATACGCGTGTGCGTGCCGCGGCAACTACCGTACATCCCACATGCGCTCACAAGGCGCAAAAAAGGAAAACCCCACACGGACATGGAAACAATTTGTGCATCGCCGCACGGGCAGCGCGCACCCCTGGGTGTGGCACAAAGGTGCGCATAGGAAATCGCCGCATGGCGTGACACATTGGCCGCAGATGCTTAATGCGGCATACGCGAGTGCTAGGGGCAAACAGCGGAGCACGGAAGCGTTTGCAGCATCTACCGACGGCAGTGCACGAGATGGGCAAATACATACATGGGAAATGACATTATATATTGATATGTAGCGGAAGGGCTACGGGCAGCAGTCCCCAGGCGCCATACACGGCTGGCGCGCACAAGCAAACGCAGGGCACAGGGCGTATGGCAGCCAGTGCAGGCGATACTCGGCGGGGAGAGGCGCAGAAGGGGTAGGCTAGCATCAGGACTAACGAGCGCTGACGAGGTCGAGCAGGTGGCGGTACCTGGATACAAAAGCCAGGCGTACTAGCACTGCAACGTGCGAGCGCGGCTGTCGCGCCCAGCGCAACGAGGCTGCCGCTGCGATACCCTAGCGGCGATTACGGTACTCGGATGCCTGGCTCATTCGAAAAGGAACAGCTGACTTGACATCCCACGCTCAGCAAAAGCAGACTAGGTAGGCTGCTCGGTGACGCAATGCCCTGGAACGAGCAAGCCGGGAGCCAACACGGCTCATTGCTTTACTGGCGGCTGCAAGGCACTCTCCGTGCCGGGGACCCAGTACGCGCGTCTGATCCGTCTTGCCCCCGTCCCTCCCCCCCCC